>JAOWAR010060338.1:0-12901 GCA_028571005.1 Clathrina lutea
AAGAAGAAGAAGAAGAAGAAGAAGAAGAAGAAGAAGAAGAAGAAGAAGAACAAGAACAAGAACAAGAACAAGAAGAAGAAGAAGAAGAAGAAGAAGAAGAAGAAGAAGAAGAAGAAGAAGAAGGAGGAGAAGGAGAGAGAGAGAGAGAGAGGTGGAGACATGAATCTGAATCTGAACTCACTACGTTCAACACACTGATGGCTTAAAAAAGAACTGCAAGCTGCCAAAGACATCTTTGAGACAGCTGTGGCATACCTAGCTTGCACAGAAGCGCCATGACTCAGCAGCGTGCTGACAACGGCTGTGTGGCCGTTGACCACCGCGTCATGCAGCGCTGTGTCATGCTCATGGCCAGGACAGTTGACAAGCGCTCCGTGACGCAGCAGCTCTTCGGCAACCAAGTGATTGCCATGGTTACATGCTTCGTGCTGCAAGGAAAGAACACAGCAGAAGAAGTATTTCCTTCCATTGCGTCTAAATGACAAATGCAATATTTGCTGCTGTGAATGTGAAACCATCAGACGAATGTCTAAACAACAAATACAATGTTTGCTGTTCTGACCATGAAACCAGACGAATGTGACGCATTGCGAAGCTTGTCATTTCTCGAATGTCACCAACACATGTACAAGTACATGCCCCCCTCCCCGGAAAAAAAAACCTATCCATCGTCACAGACTAGCACACATTGTTTTATCACTTTTATCAAAATATTTGATGCACAGATGGACGCAGTATAAGTTAAACTCGATTGTAAGCGGTTCGAGTGGACTGCTTAGTCCATACAGTATAAGCTAAACTCGATGGTAAGCGGTTCGAGTGGACAGCTTAGTCCATAGAGTATAAGCTAAACTCGATGGTTAGCCGTTTGAGTGGACAGCTTAGTCCACAGAGTATAAGCTAAACTCGATGGTTAGCGCTTCGAGTGGACAGCTTAGTCCATAGAGTATAAGTTAAACTTGATTGTAAGCGGTTCGAGCGGACAGCTTAGTCCATAGAGTATAAGCTTAACTCGATCATAAGCGGTTCGAGTGGACAGCTTAGTCCATAGAGTGAAAGTTAAACTCAATGGTTAGCCGTTCGAGTGGACAGCTTAGTCCATAGAGTATAAGCTAAACTCGACGGTTAGCCGTTCGAGTGGACAGCTTAGGCCATAGAGCATTGGCACGTAAATCCAATTACGCAAGTCCGATTCCCAGTTTATCTACTATTTTTTTTCCTTTCGCTCTCTTTCTCTCTCTCTCTCAAGTTTGTGGGAGTAGGTGAGATTGATTTGCACTGATACTGAATGTGTTTGGGAGCATGAGTGACTTACTGATGACATTAGAGCAATGGCTTGTGTAGGTGTATGTCGATGAAGGCAACTCCTTGATGACATCATAGCAATGTTTCACGTAGGTGAATGCGTATGAATGTGACTCATCGATGACATCATGCTTACCAAGGGTGTCCAGCCTGCATGGTCTTTGACGTTCACGTCAATCCCGCTTGCAATCCAACGTTTCACCTCCTCCATCTGACCCTGCATTAAATATACAACATTCTCTCAAGTACAAGAATGACAAGAGAGAAAAAAATTAACACAGGGAAGGTTTGAACCTGCAGCTCCATCGTCTAGCACAGCTGGAATGCCACGACTGTAATTCCTGTGCCACTCGGCTAACCCACTACTGTGACAAGCCACCCAAAAGGGATTGATTGGCTTAGAGAACTAACAGTAGCTTACAGTGATAAGAAGAGAGTTTTCCACGCTTGGTCACTTCTGAGAGATCAGCTCTGGGACCTATGAGCTGTGCATAACCATAATTTGGTCCAGCCTTCCCACACCTGCCATGAACTCAAAAATTGGCAATCACGGCGGGGAAGCGTGTCAAGCGCACGCGATCACTCACACATTCCGGGCAGGCCCCCAACGATACATGGTGTGACATCATTAGACTGCACGCAACTAGCAGAGAAAAGTCGAAGTCCAAACTGCGAAACTCCGGGGTTCGAGAGCAGATATTTGGACTTTCTGTTCCTCAGGTAACGAAGAAACAGTGGGAACTTCGAGCCAAGGCCCTGCTTGTGGCAGGAAAGCCATCGAAGCAGCGTCGACCGGCCGCCTTACCTCGTTTCGGTTCAGCAAAGAGGCCACCTAACGAGTGTCATCATCCTGCGCACGATCTTCTGTCACAAGCAACCTTGAGCTGGCACTGTCGCCGTTAGAAATACGAAGGAAAAAAAGAAAACGGGCAAACCCTGCGGAATCACTCGGAGTCCCTCCGTGCGCGAGTACGACCGGCTGGACTCGCACTGCAGCGAATTATTTCGCTTCTAGTTTCGTGATTTTGCCATACGCGAGCCGGTTGGCACCACGGCCATGTCGTCTGCATAATGTACGTTTTTGTTGCGGTCGCGCATATACTCTCCACCTCTTTCGCTTTGCCGCAGATATGTCGAGGAAGGGCAAGAACTACTGCTATTCTGTCGCCGCTATGCAGGCAGCCAAGCGAGTCTGTAAGGAGGAAGATCGACTTGCAGAGGAGAAGGAAACAGCCTCTACGGACTGTGACACGTTGCAGATGGAGATCACCGCAGTGTAAGAAGAAGCAAGGCAACAAAAAATTACTCTTGAAACAACGAAGAGAAGACTGAGGCAACTTAAGGCAAAGCTTAAATTAGAGAATACAACTACTAGGAAAGCAAAGCAGAAAACAAGTGCCTGCTGCTGGTACAAGTGTCTGCTGCTGGTACAAGTGTCAGCAAATCAACACGGCCCGCAAATCCACACATCTCCTGTGCACAGCATCAATGTCTTTCATCTTCCTTATTTTTTGCCTCTCATGGTAAACATGACATTATTGACACATTTTTATCGAAGCAGGAACATCCATATACATGCCTTCTTTTTAAGTGTAGCAGTGTAAATATGATACATTGAAACAAGGAACAGATGCCATAATGTTACATTTTTCCTGTTTTAGACTTAGACAGAATGCCAGGAGATTGCAGAGCTCCAGCGATTTGCAACGAGCACATCGTCCGGTGGAGCGAAGCATATCCAGCAGAATCCCATCATTGCAAGGCATGAAAATTCTGACCGCACTCTGTTGCCACACAGCACGGAGCGGCGGAGAAGAAGAGCTATGGTGCTCGCAGCCACGCGTGCTCACCGTGGTTCAGCACACGACCACCCAACATCTGTTGGTCTCTTTAATTCCGTCGTGCATATGATTGCCACTCCCCACCTGCAGTCTGCTTGGCGAGTCACCCGTGATAACAAGGAGCCTGGGCAAGGTGATTACCCCGACTGTGGAGAAGTTCCAAGTCAGCGAGGACGTCACTAGAAGTATGGTTGTCCTGCATCAGGGTGGGATCCTTTCCAAGAAGAAGTACCGGGCAGTGTACTCCAACAGCATAATGTAGTGCAATCACGCAACACACCGCTGAAGCTACATTCAAGTCATGCCTGGCATCCCCTGCCTCCTGTCGTACAAGGATGTCATGGCATAAGTCAAGGCCACCAACATCGGTCCTTTGCTGCCTCTGCCACAAGTGCCAGGACAGCTTTCAGTTGAAGGCTGGACCCGTCCGCTGAAGGACATCTTGAAGATCATGGCTGACAACATCACTGCTGGCCGTAACCCTTCATTGGTTTGGCAAGGCAGCAGGTACATTTTTTGTACTCATTAGGCGGAGATGGCACTCCCCTTGGGCAGGCCGATGAAGACATGACACTGTGGTGTGCCAGCCTTCTAAACTGTGGTCGACATGTCGCAAGAGCCAATGACAACTTCCTCCTCCTTGCTGCGGGATGCGATGAGAACAACTCTGCCCTGTTGGCATACGTGCGGCAGATTGTCATCGAGGCGGAGCTGGATGGTGAGGTGGTGACCGTTGCAGGAGTGCAATGTACATTCGAGCGCAAGCTCCTCCCTGTCGATATGAAGTGGCTGGCCAAGTACGAAGGGGAGCTCAGAAATAGTGCCCGCTATTTCACAACGTTCAGTGACGTCTGCCAGGCTGACAAGTGTGGCGACGGCGTGTTCGCTCGGCCTTGCATCACAGGCCCCCAGCCCAAGTGGCAGCCTTGGTCGTGGGAGCACCAAATGCAGGCTGTACAGAAGGTTGCTTCCTTCAAGGAAAAACTGCAAGGGAACCCTGACAGCAAGACAAACCGGACAAAGGTCTTGAATTACATGGCTGTTGAACTCAAGACTCGGCAAGAGTTCGAGCCCCCGATGGGCAAGCTCGTGCAGCATGCACAGCCAGAGCCACTGCACATAATGAATAATGTGTGGCAGTTGGTGTTGGAGCGGCTGCTGAGTCAGGTGGTACTGCAGTTGAAGCTGCCACGGGGTACCAAGTTTCACAACCTTCAGCCAGGATGCGCTCTTCAGCAGTTCATTGCCACGGTCAAAAAAGACCTGAATTTGAACATGCTGGCGAATTGCATTCGAAAGTGGCTTGACGATGGCAAAGACAATTCTACAATGGGCGATTATTTTCATTTCCGTGACCGTGAGAGTTGCCAATGCGATAGCAGGCTGGTATTCCTGATCAGGTTTGCGTGGCTTGCTATTTGAGGATGGCAAGAGGTAACGTGGCACGTGCTGTTTGATGCGGTCGATGAGGTGTTTGGATGTTCTACCCACATACCGACTGGCACACTGTCGGCATTCAAATATGTATATCACATTACTCAGAAGTGGGGCTATCGCACGTCATCTGGCCGGAAGTGAAAAATGCTGGTGGGCCTACTCTGATGCTGACTTCACGATTCTGGTGCGATCGAGATCCAGTCACCATCTGCAAGTCTTGGAGGCGACATACATCTTTACGATGAAGCCGGTGTTATGTCTGCAAAAGACCTTTGTCACGCCACAGCAGGTTTTCACGGAGAAGAAGAATGTATTGTCCTCCAGTTTGCACCCTACCTAGAGTTGTCATGTTTTCTTGTAGTTTTATCACCTAATTTTGTCACTTGTTACCTGCTTTGTTTCACGCCTGAAGTGCATAAATAGTGTTGGCTGTTACTTTTTGTTCATTACCCTGTAGACTTCTGAGGATAAGGGAAGAAAACCTGGTTCAAGTCAATATCTGGTGTTCATTCAATCGGTGGTCTTCCTGTATATTTTAGATATATTTTGTCTTTCGTGCTGGACGCGACTGGCGATTCACGCTGGACATGAGTAGACCCTGCAATTAGAGAGAAACGCTGCGTGACGAAGCAGCTATCACGCCCTTCCTATGATCCTATAGCTAATTCCTAACCACCGATGATGATGCGGTAGGATGTCACGAGACTAGTACTGTACTGGCATGAGGGTTTAGACCGGAAAGCTTAAGCCACGGACATTCTTATCCTGCCGTCCGAGACTGAGGACCACTGTTCCAGTCTTTACGAGAGAGGTTTGAAGACCGCGAATTGTGGAAAAAACTACAAGGTCTAGACAGTTCTAGACTAAGACTCTGATCAGGGAAATCGCGAGCTTTCCGATGGTGTAAGTTTCGTAATCGTGCAACGAATATTCGGACCGTGAGACCTGAATCTAACATTCTCGACCTGAATCCAACATTCGCTTTTTCAGCTTGAACTTTTAGTTTCTCAGCCATCCTAGGCCTTATTGCCTTCAAATGTGTTTTGAACGAAAGCTGACAATCTGAGGAAGCCGTGCAAGAAGCGAAACCTTCGCGAAAGGTGAGCTCAAAAAAATACATGACTCAGAAAGTACCCATCTCGCGCCTTGCCGCGGAATCCCGCAAAACAAAGGTTAGCCGTTCCCATAAGGATGCATCCATCAAAGGATCACCGGAAGGAGTTTCATGGCGGTCCGGAATACTTGTGCTATCTTCTCCTAGTTTCAAGATTAACAAAGACCAAAGCGGCCGTATGCAGAGACAAGGTTGCGGACGAGGCATCGAGAGCGATACACAACCTCCAAGGAGAAACCCGATGGTTTCAAATATCATTTCTGACTCAGGCTGAGTCTGTGGGGCCAGCGCAGATCAATCTCACGACTAAGGTAGAGGCGGATGAAAGTAGAGGTGCGGAGGCAGTTCTTCGCAGTGACCACATGCAGGCTAGGAAAGGTTCACAGCTGGACTTGCAGCAACCTGTTCCCAGCGTCACAAGGTTTTGTCATGGTCTCATTCGAACGATGTACAGCCTGGATTCTGCGTTCAGTCAACCAGGATCGACTGTCTTTATTGTCCTCGCCAGCTCCAGCTCAGCTTTTGCGACGTGAACTGAAGCGTGCCGAAATCCTTAATTTGCGTGTGTGTGGATAGGTCTTGTTCAGCAGAAAAGCTTTCCGGATGAGCTGGGTGGTCTGTAGGAAGGGAAGCCGGTGCCTTCTGCAAGCCGGCTCGCCATGCTGTGTCCTCAGAGTCAGCTGGACTCTGACGGCGTTACGACAGCAGACAGTCATCTACCCTCACTAGGTAGCTATGTGCTTGACCCAGAGCATCCACACACAGATGGCACCTGGTTAATCAGCGCCATTGCTGGGAGCGTCATCATGGGCGGGAGAGAATTGTAAATGAAATTTTGCAGCGGTACCACATCCTTCGACTCCGCTCAGCGGTTCGAAGCGCTAATGCGCTTGGAAATGCAATATTATCAACTTTTGCCAAAATGCCCAATCCAAGCCATTGGAACCCAGGAGGGCACCGCTACTGGGCCTGCATGTGATCAAGCAGTTCACAGGCGTCCCTTCATGTAGACCAGTTTGAACTACTTTGGTCCAACCTACGTAACCGTCAGAAGGAAGTGCAATAAAAGGTATGGTGCCCTTTTCACCTTCTTTACCACCAGAGCGGTTCATCCTGGAGCTTGCCGCTACCCTCATCACTAATTCCACCATCATGGCCATTCGCAGAATTATCTGCAGACAAGATCGTCCTCTCAAACTCTAGTCAGAGAATGAGACCAACTTCCAGGGTGCAGGCAAGGATATGCACGAGGCGCGGTTGGGGCTAGACCAGGCTAAGATCACTGTTGAAATGATCAAGTTGGACATCATTTGGCATTTCAACCCGGCCCCTGCTCCTCGCATTGGTGGGACTTTGGAGCTTTTAGTTCGCTCAGTGAAAGTGGCCTTGAAGAACATTCTGTAAGAGAGGGCATCAAGAGAGGAAACACTCCCGACCGCTCTCGCTGAGGCCAAGTACCTAGTGAGCTGCAGCCTCCTGATCTATGTTCATGTTGCTGCAGGTGACCAGGAAAAGCTTACCCCATCACCTTCTTGTTGGGTCAAGCGGCTTTGCACCTCCACCAGGTGCATTCATGGACCATGATCTGTTCGTGCAGGAACAATGGAGGATTCCGAGCGGCTTGCTGAGCACTTCTTGGAGCAGTCAGGTCATGAATATTTGGCTGGCCAGACTGCCTGGCAGCAAGGTCACATTCACAAGCTGCAAGTCAACAACGTTGTTATCATCGCTAACCCTGACTTGCCGAGTGTGTGACCGGAGGGGATCGTCGTCACTGTTTACCGTGAGAAGGATGGTTTGGTCAGGATAGCTGCAGTCAAAACAGCCAGCAAGATCTTACGGCGTCTTGCACGAAAGCTATGTGTTTTGGATGTTCGGCCTAAGGGACATGGTTTTTCAACTTTATCCAATACATCCATCGTGTATTTTTCTTTTGTAACAAAATGTTATACATTTCTGTTACCGGGAAAATATGTCGTCGATTCAATTCTTTAGGATTGACCAGTTTGGTTTACTTCCACGGCCGGTTCTGTCTCTTCCTCTTTAAGTAATACGCGAAGATCATATTCACTCTCCCACCCTTCCCATCATCATGCACGCCCCTACTGTTGAGCATGCTTAGCATGTTTCATTAGTATAAGCCGGTCATCCTGTTCAATTCACATCTCTTCTCTTCTGTTCTTGTCAGTTCTTGCTTTGCTGGTGGGCGGGGCACATGCTTGTCCTCGTCCGCAGCCCAAGAGCACTTCATTCTGTCGTGTCTATTCTGACAGTTGTCTAGTGTTGGATGCCAGTATTGGCCACCAGGGTTAACAGCATTGGTTTTCTGTTCAGCAACATTCCTTTCCTACCGTTCCTGTTTAACGGTGTTCCATTCCTATTTGCTATAATTATGAATGGAGAGATATCGGGACAGACAGAGAGAAGCATGTAGAAATAGGATTGCAGAGGAATTCCCAACTTCCTGCCAGCAAAAATTGGTGGTTTGTACTCAACAAAAATGATTTCGTTCACAGACGGCAGGACTTTTTGTCCGAACTGAGCATGGTTAAATGGCACATGGCCACAGTACATAGTAAACTAAAAGCAAAAAAATAGACTTGACAAAAATGAGATGACGAGCAGGAAAGATTATACAATGGAGAACAGCCAAGTCCTCGGTGACCATATTAAATCAGATCTATTTTAAGGTTTGCTTTCTTTTCAATAGTATGTCAGTTATAGCTTTCAGGATGAAAAGAAGAATTTAATATAATCTGGACCAGGAAATGGCTTTGTACTTTGATATTTAATCTTTGATGGAAATGATGTTGCATGTTTTGATTGTTGCATTGTGACAGAGTGCTAAATTCAGAAAGGTAAAAGAATGTTGTGTTCTTCAAAATGTATACGTCGCAATTCCGTTCAATCTGCGGGAGGCAGACAAAAGAAAGAGAGAGAGAGAGAGAGAGAGAGAGAGAGAGACAGACAGAGACAGAGAGAGAGAAAGAGAATGACAGAGAGAGAGAGACAGAGACAAAGAGAGAGAAAGGAGGAGAGGCAGAGATAGGGAAGGAGAGGGAGGCTGCGGATGTCAAAGCATCTGGTCTTCTTAAGCAATTCCCCTGCTTGTTGAAGAAGTGAGAGGATGAAGAAAGTTGATGAGCATCCACAGCTAGACTTCTGTACAGAGTGATCGTGCTGAAAGGAGGAAGTGGAGAGGAGTGTGTGAGGTAAGGCTCATTCAACAGTAATTGTACGACAGCACTAATAAACCACCACAACCTCCATGTAACGATGGTTATATTCCCTCCAGCTTAGAATTCCTCCTGCGTTATCCTATCCTATGTAGAAAGCACACCCTTGGGCTTTTACGGCAAGAGTACATTCACTTTCTCCTTCATCTTCAATCGGCACCCTTAATTGGTAAGTTAATGCTACCAACAGTTGAGTCTTTCCATTCATTATTCAAATACCGGTACGCATCGGCTTATTTTGTCTCTCATTCAGACCAAAATGGGCTGAACATGGAGATTCGGGTCCCGCCCCTACACATACATTGCGGGTGGTCCGTCAGGTGCAAAGTCACTTGACCATTTGAGATCTGGCAGCTGAACTTTTTGTTTCAATTTTTGACTGGCCGCCCGCTTCAGAACTTTTCATGGTCTGAAAGACAAGGGTTTACGCTTCCCTTACTGAAAACTGGTCTCCCTAGAACCTGTAATGACGGCACTACATGCGATTTTCTGCAGATACCCAAAAGGGCAGATTGGTGATATGAAAACGGTGGATCGGTGATATAAATGGGACTTCGTATACTTCGCCGCGAGGAGTCGTCATTTCGCTTGCCAGGCGACAAGAAAAGTACTCCTTCTAGCGGTTTCAGCGTGATTCCATGCTCCAACATGCATCTGCAAAATAAAAAAGACTCAACACTTGGAAAAGGCGATGAAAAGCTACTAGCATTTCCATCACAGGTCCATTGAGCTTGCTCTTCTCTCAAGCCACCATTTCAGGAAGAGGTTGCTTTTACGTCGTTTAGCAATTGATTCAAGGTCTCTGTTCTCCGGCCTTTCATTTTGATGGCTTTTGCCTTTGCCATGTTTGTGCGTACACTGTAAATAACGCTGTACCACATACACGACATGCGGACGAAAAAATTGTGTACAAGCGCATTTACAGATGCGTCCCCACTCTCAGGTCTTGTGCCTAGCTCGAGTGATTTTCTTCACTAGGCTGTGTCTCCGACGTTTACTTTTATTTTTCTTTTGGAAACTCAGCTTAGTGACGGAAGCTGATCACCCAGATTTACAAGCGCAGCAAGCGCATACACCTGTCGATCATGAAAAGAGCTTACTTGGAATTCCAATCATGAGCCCGACCTAGAGCTCATGCAGCTGTTGTCTGTGGACCGGTAAGCTCGAGACCAAGGTTATACGCAAATTTGAACTACTAGTCGCCGGCAAGGCTGGCCATAACGAATGGGGCTGTTCTCCATCGATAGGCCACCATCAAGTCCCAAGGACTTACATTTTGTTCTTGCTGTCAAAGGAGATATGCTGAATGTACGAATCTGGCCATGCTGCATATCCATCGGCTGTGGAGGCCAGCCATGGACAAGACAGAGTCCAACGAGCTTAACGATGTTCATTTCCATGTCCATGAAGACGAAAGGGGAGGTGGACCTGTCTTTTCGTACAAGTACGATCATGATGATCATTAAGCGGAATTGACGTCTAATGGCGAGCAGGAGCAGAGGCCTAAGAAGGTCATATCTTTGGGCATTCAATGACCAGTGCAGCATTGGAGCTGATGAAACATATTCCTGGCGGAGATCCGACCAAAACATGTCGACTCAGTGGGCCGATAATGTTTGGTCTTCGCAGCGCTCGAGTTATATTGTAATTTTTTGACTACCACAGAGTATATCACTTTGATCTTTAACCGGACCATGAATATCTTTTAGAACTAGAAATCGATTCTTTTGCCTTTGCTGGCGTCATGACCAGAGCTCTCACTGTAAGAGGCGTTCCAAATTTCACCAGTCTCAGTTATTTTTTTTCAAACGTTTTGCCAGCATTACCGCTTTGTCAACTGCAGTGAATTACGACTCGAATAATTGCAATAAACGCTGAAGATTGTGTAAAACAAAGAGATGCTACAGTTTTTGATGGCAATACTGTACACGTGCAACGATTTTATTTGTCAATGTGCGAGTACAGCAATCTTGGAACACATAATCTCCTTCACTTGTTTTTCGATCCTACCCTCCCTTCCCGAGATGTTCTGTGATGAGTAAAATTTGGAATCGCTCTTAGAATTAATATCCTTGCCCCAACTGCCTCGGTCAGGATCTAGCTGCCCTACGTAATGAATGTGGATGCAGCTTTTCCTGTGTCTGTCGATATTTCCACCCACAATTTAAAGTCACTTTGGTGAGTATATAATTTCTGAAAGTGTACGTTTAAAGGATTAATTTTGTTAAACCTCCTAGTGCTATATGTTACATGATTGGACTTATGATGTCACGACATCGTAGTTAGCATGTATATGAGGCCGTCAGAAATTTCGATTCATTTGCAGAATCAGCTGACAAGAATTGCTGTACTATCCGCTACGCCATCACATCATCCCAAGAATCGCCGTACTATCCCTACGCCATCTCGTCCTCCGAGGACGGCGTGATGGCGTAGCGGATAGTACGGCAATTCTTGTCAGCTAGGTGAATTGGTGCCGCAGGCTCAAGTCCCGATCTCGACACGAGTTTTGGGCTTACAAAAATTTTGGTTTGATCAATTAGTTTCTTCGTGTGGTCACCTCTCTTCTGAAAACTATCTACCAGTGAGTTGATACATTGAGAAGAGCGCAAACTCTCTATATGCATAATAATGAGCTGCTAAGTAACATCCGGTAATTTGGTTTTGCAGAGAGCTCGACCCCAATGAGTCACCACCACCAGATGGTTTCCTAGAAGAAAATAAAGTCGTTGAAAGGGGGTAGATGATCGGTGAGAGCTCATGGCCCGCGGTTAAATGGGTTGGAGTTTTATCCCTTGGTCAAACGAAAGATTCCCCAGTTTGGGACATGCAATACGAGGAGAAGGAAGTGTTTCTGTGGGAAGGTTACCAGAGCTGGCAGCTTGTGACGTCACCAGCCAGGTGCATTTGCTCTGTCCTGTGTTGGCAAATCCTGACAGAAACGAACCTCTCTTCAGGTGATGTTTATGTCGGGATGTTGAAAGTGGATTTGTGACTATTGAGTTCATTCGCCTCATGACTCATATATTTTATGAGGATTGTAGGAAATCGAAAAGTAAACACCTATCAAAGTTGTCCTTATCCAGGCCAGGCCGCCCCCAACTTCTGAACCGGGGTTTGTTTATGTATACGCTTTTCCCAGATCATGGTGAAAAACACTTTCCTCTCCGTATCCGGCAAGAAAACAAACATTTTGCTGCGTCCTCCTCAGAGAGTAATAAAGATTCTCTAGCAGGGGTTATTCTGAGAAATGCCTGCAAGTGAAATCAGTTTGCCAAAGGGTGAGGTGTTTTGGAACACATTGATGAAGAGTGTACATTTGGTATGCACTGTCTTATCTTACTCCTGACACTACTATTTCCTGCAGTGACATCACATCACCGGAGGTTCGTTCGACACCATCAGAAAAATCCAGGCACGAGGGGGCACATTCTGCAAGTTTGCACCTCACCAGGGAGTGGTGGATGTTGCGATTTCCATCTTTTGTGGGACCACTTTTCAGTGTGGATGGCGTTTTGGTTTAAAGCACTCAGCTGGGGCTACGACATGTTCTCATCGACCTCAGGGGAACAATTGAACAAGGTGATCAAGCACCTCGAGCTTGGACATACCAATCTAAGTGGTGGTCGCTTTGCTCAAATCATCAGACTGAGCAGAGTCAAAGCATTTCACTACCCCCAGATACTCTTCGATGAATGCCAGTGAGAGATAACTTGCTCCGCCTGCCATGACTCTCTTAGAAATGTTATTTACTTGTTTAAGGGTGGGTACCTCCCTCATTGTAAAACAACGGTTATTTACCCTACGGACTCCAAGTTGTGTTTTCTTGCTAGGGCTTAAATGAAGATCACGGAATTTGTTTTCGAGAGCTCGGTAGCTCTTTGCAAGGCAAAGTTATCGACGAGAAAAAGACATTTAACTCAAACTTTCTAGAGGCGATTTGCTTTTGTTTGCCTATCTAAGTCCGC
>JAOWAR010060449.1:0-12898 GCA_028571005.1 Clathrina lutea
TTTAAAAAATGGTGCCCATCTCCATGGCAACTTTAAAGAAAAAGCCGCTTATAAGCAGTTTTTCAAGTAGTGTGAATTCAGCCTTACCAAGTCTCTGTCGTTTGAGTGGAGTTTTCTCCAAAGGATCAGTGTCCCAGACTGTGGAGACCTTCTCAAGCCATTGGAAAAGGTGATTCGGCTAAGATTTTCTTGCCTCAACTCAGTGTTAGGCTGGGAGTTTAGTGCTGAGGAACGACACCTGTTCGCTTTACCTATCCAGTTCGCAGGCCTTGGCATCATTGACCCACCTACCACAGCCCACGCTGCATTTGAGACTTCGCGGAACGCTACTCACCTGAGCAGCGCATTCAAGGTCAGTTCTAGGTGATTTCGTGCAACATCCGGGCAGGCTGTTCTGGCTGCCAGGAGCAAGCATCAAACTTCTCGCAAAACAGCTGTTCTAAGTGATGTCATTTCGTCATTTTCGGAGTCCAAGCAGCGTGTTGACGGTGTGCAGAGCAGCTGACCACTCTGGGAGCTTGGCTATCGGTGACCCCCAGCACCAAGAACAATGCTGTGCTGTCACCAAGAGACTGATCATGGGGTTGCGCGTTGCGCTACCAGAAACTCTGCTACAGCTGCCCAGTGTTTGCGATGGCTGCGGTGTTGGCTTCTCCGTTGATCGCGGGCTCAATTGTCCCAAGGGTGGCAATGTCATCGAACGCCATAATGACCGTGGCGTGACTGGCCAACTGGCATCGATGGCTAATTCACATGTCACGTCTGAACCTGTAGTTCGTGAGCCACGTACCACAGCTGGAGGGAAGCGTGACCAGTGTGACCTTGTGTGTGATCTTGCGGTGCGGGGAGTTTGGCATCCACAGACTGAGGCGTTGTTTGACTTCCGTGTTGTGCAGCGCTGACGCCCAGTCGTATGCCAACCGCCCAGTCACTGCTGTCCTGGATAGCCTTGCACAGGTTAAGAAAAGGAAGCATGCGCAAGCATGTTGGGAGCGCCGCGCCGACTTCACTGTTACCACTGATAGGGTAGTACAGTGAGAAGGGCAGCAGCATTTCGTGAAACATCGTGGGTCGGCGCCTAGCCGTGAACAAGTGGTTCAAGAACTACAGCACCACTATGAGCTTTGTCTGCACACAGCTGTCACTGAGCAATCCTGCAGGCAACAGGCCACTGTCTTCCGGCGTGGTACTCGTAAGAAGATGTTGCCCCTTCAGTTTTAAGATGAGGCAGCAATGTCTCTGCTCACTTAGATTAATATGTCCTGAACTGGGGACCAGCTAGGCCTGGCCTCTTCTTCTTTCTTCTCACTTTTCTTCTCGGCTTTCAAATCTCTTCTTTTTCTTCTTCTTTTCTTCTTAGCTCAAGCTGATCCAGTAATGCATGAGTGTCGTCAGATGTCTGTGCATGTGTATGGCATTTTGACTGTTTCTTCATAAGTAGTCAGAGTACTCCTCTCTTCTCTCTCTCTCTCCTACTCTCTCTCTCTCTCTCTCTCTCTCCCTCTCTCTAGTTCTTTCTTTCTCTCTCTCTATTTCCCTAGCTCTCTCTCTTTCTCTCTCTCTCCCCTTTTCATTTCTTGTAAAAGATACATGTGGACGGTAAGTAATAATAATAAAAAAAACTTTAAAAAAGGTTTTTCACGAATTTCAAGTGCAACTGAAGACTGTATAATTATACTAGTGTAGTTCCAGTTGCGCGGCAATTGCCATGACGACCAACGCGTCCGCGGCCGCGGTATACCTACGCAATAAAAAACCGCGCGAAATTTGGAAAGCTTTGCACGCGCGTGTCAAAACATCGTGTGCGCTAGCGCAGTGGTCATGGGACTAGCGCTAGCGGTGGCTTTCGGCACTGACTACAGTGCTAGTGGTGGCGTTTTTTCATTATTCTGGCCGAAGCTCGTGAAGGAAGTCATGTCAGTTTATGAGGAGGAAAAAGAAGTCTCTTTCAAGTCTTGCCTTAGCGTTACGTCTTCCGATATAGTTGGAGCAAGCGCCAAAGATACCTCCCTCACAACGCCGGCAGACTCAGTCTGTCGATTGCGGACAGGGGTGGATCGTGCTGTCGATCTTTGGAAAGGGTCGCCTGTACAAGAAGGCCAGAAAATTGGCCCTAGAAGAGACTATCAGATTTCCACTCACTGTTCAGTACGGCCCGGAGACCGCTATACTCCGAGCGACTTGCTGAGCAAGCCAGAAGAAGAACGTCCAGTACAAGCTGTTCTTGGCGTTGGACAACTCCTCGAGCGCAGAATGCTCTATCTTAGAATCACGCTGTGCTTGCCCTGCTAGGCTTGAGAAGTGCTCTTTTTCATTTCGTAGCTGCGCAATGGAGAGAGCTAGAGGGAGATGCAAAAGCATCTACTCCTCTTGGTCAAGACGTGTCAGTAACTTCGCGGCGTTGTCAGTGACAATGTCTTGTAAGCACTCCGATCGTACATAACAAGGTGGAAAGTGGAGTCAGCTAAATGTTTTGCTACAGTGTAACAAACACCCAAGTCGAAGACAACAACCGAGCAAGCGTTTGGCACAGCTCTCCAAGATGTTAGACTAAAGTCTTGCCGCGACTTGAAGGCTACTCTTATTTTCCCAGTGAAACCAGATTCTTTCCCCTTTTACATAGGGTGGGAGTTATGATTCATGCCAACAGGGATCGTATCTTCCCTAAGCCGTACAGTATGTATGCAGTAATGGACAGTTGCCAACATACGAACGACTGTCGCTTCAGCTAGGGGTAGACCCTTTGCACAAGCCACCACGGCGTCATTTCAAAGGCGAGGGAGAAACGGGTTAGGGGGCGAAACACAGCAGAGAGGGTAAGAGAGTGGGAGAGATTGACAAGCGGAGCTTATTGTTACAACAGTATGTTTTTTTTCTCTTTAATACGGCTGTTTTTAGTGACATATTTTCAAGGCAGAGACAAGAAGGCCCACAGAATTTATTTTTCACATGGTATCATATTTTATTTCTGACTTGTGGGTTTATCGTGACATCTTCATTCTAAAGGAGGAACAAATTTTGTGCCTTTTTTCTGTTAGATCTTGTTCGTATCCCTGAGCTGTAGAATCTTGCAATTGAGTATCAGGTATATATAGTTTCCACTGAGTCTGCAATGAATACTCGCAATCCGTAAGAAGACCTGATCAGGTTGATGATCAAGTTCCTGGGCTAGTGTCATTAATTGCTGAAACCGCTCATTGACCACCGCCAGGCAAAGATGATTTTGGGTGACGTTTCGGCCAGGTTGCCCCGGCCTTCAGGCTGATTTTTTTTCACCTGAAGAAGGCCAGGGCAACCTGGCTGAAACGTCACCCAAAATCATCTTTGGCTGGTGTTCAGTGAGCGGTTCCAGCCATCAGTTTTATTATACACTTGCTGTCAATTTTGGTAGTATGTTCAGACTTGGGTTAAGAAAATAAATAGAAAGAGCAAAGAACGGTGCTTGAAGATCATAGAGGCTGGCCATAATCCATCTACAGACAGTAGAACTGCTTTGGCCCCATGTGGCCTCATTATGGCACTGGTTACCAATGCCCAGCTGAGTTCAATCTCCAGAGAGATACGGAGATAGAAAGGAAAGTGTTCACTTTATTACTGGCCCACTGGCGAAGGTTTGTGGGGAAGCGCTGATGTTGATCATGTCTGATGCGGGCCCAAGACGATTAACAGGCATACCTCCGCTTTTCAGCAGGCGATAATAGGTCAGCCGTAAGAGACTGTTCTCCACGGCTACATGAAGGCGCGCAAGATCTCGTGTCTGTAAAACGTGCTATGATCTATCGACTCAACGTACGCACCCCAGCAGACTCAAACAAGACAAGTGCTGCACAGTGGTTTCTTCAGAAAGGGGAAGAAGAGAGCAAGAGAACGATTGGTGAAACTCAGACTAAAAATGAGGAGAAGAGTGACTTTTATAGCTGACTGGGTGGCTTGTCTGGCAGGGAGGGTGCGGCTTTAATTATGCTAGTCTGTCTAGACAGGGAGGGGCTTGATGACTTAGCATTACGACAGACAGGGAGGGGTTGATGACTTAGTATTATGACAGCAAGTACTATCGACAGCTGTAGCTATCGTTCATTTTATTTTATTTACAAGTCATCGTTCCTTTTGCTTACAGCTGGGTTATTATTGCTAACTGACATGTCAGTTTCGTGGTGTTTCTCACAAAAATATGCATCTCTCAGACTGACTGGAAACAATCTAGCATGGGCCTGCTGTGGCCAGATGTGTGTGGCCGGTGAAAGGTGGTATTGAGTGCTTGAAGTAATGCTTGGCTGTTTACAAAGGGGAAGTTCTTGATGGCACAAGTGAATCACTTTTCTGTCGAGAGTCAGTGAACACCTTCATCCAGGTTTGTCCATAAACATCGGCATCCAGAGCTCTGCACGGGGCTGCCTGGTGATTCCTATCTTATACAGGGGCAGCGACGTGGTAGGCCAGTTTGCCAGTAAATGTACTACTCCAGTTCAACTACATCTCCTCTCCTCGATACTTAAGTTCAAATCCTCAACCTCTCATGGTGGTTTTAGACCTCTCTTCCTCGAGATTGATTGAAGACGACAAGCAGTGTGGATAGTGATGGCCAGGGACTACTGGCTGAGATGTGGACAGTCCGAGCATGGGCAACACTATGGGGAAAGTCACTTCCAGAACTCATGGAACACTGATAGAATCATGCAGAAATGACAGGCTGGTATCAAAATTGCAATTTTGAGTTCTCACAAAGAAAGTGAGGGAAAAAAAAACAGAAACCCAACTTCGTAAGACAACAGAGCATCATGTGCATGAGCAATGAATTCACACAGTTGGTGGAGGATCATGAGGGCGGGGTCCCCATCTCGAACTCAGACAATATTTCTCGAAGTGGTCTATTATGCATCAGGCCTGCTTACTGGATAGGAAACATCAACAGATTGAACACATTTGTGTGGATTTTTGCAGAATCGAATAGACCAGATGAAGAAGCAGTTCAACAAGGAGTTTGAGGAAGTGCTGGCACAGAAGGAGGCAGAGGTGTCCCGGACTCGAGAACGCAACGTTCGCATGGCCAAAATCATTCGAGATCTGGAGCTCGATGAGAGTCTCTACGAGCCGAAGATGTCAGCAGAAGAGCGGCCGGAGCTGCTGCTGAAGGTGGAAGACCATGAGGTAAGATATCAGAGCACCATGAAGCTATACGTGGTAAAAAAGGCCACTTTCCTGTTCTTCAGACCATGAAGCTATGCGTGGTGAAAAGGACCACTTTCCTGTTCTTCATACCATGAAGCTATGCGTGGTGAAAAGGCCACTTTCCTGTTCTTCATAGCCTGGAGTGCCCAGAGGAAGGTGCTACTTTCCCGATCCTATACCAGTAGGGAAGAGTGGAGAAAGGGATGGTGGGGTTGTGGAGCCCCATGTCCCTCTCTACGTTCTTTATACTCTAGGTTGCCCAGAGTAATGGGATGCTTTACCACTCTAGGTTGCCCAGAGTAATGGGATACTTTACCACTCTTCAAAACCAAGAGTTTCTCTTCTCTGCCGCCAGGATTTGGACTCTTCGGGTTGTGAAAATCTTTGAAGTAAACATGCAACCCTGAAAATATAGAGGAAGGAAGAACTGAGCAATTCACTGTCAGAATTCTTGTGTTGAATGGAAGTCAGGGCAAGAGAAGGTGCATGGAGGTTCTGGATTGTCAAAATCGAAGAAAAGCACATTTGATTGTCAAAATCGAAGAAAAGCTTATTTATATCCTCTCTTGCCCTTCACAAAATGCAACCTGACTTTGTGCCAAATATTTGGTGTCATGCACTTTAAACAAGACACTGTTGGCTGTTGCGAAGAAAATCAACAAATGGCATCAGATGGCTCAAGGGCAAGTGGGGAAAAGGAAGGCTGGTGTATGCTTCAAGCAAGACACGTGCATCTAGGGTACTGGTCTCTCATACTAGGTGTCCAGATGTCAGATTTATTTTCAGACTTACAGCCTCATGGAAAAATGTATTGTGCTGGAAAAGACAATGAAAAAGACGGAAAAAGAATGTTTGCCATGACTGGATTGAAGGGACCTGAACAGAAACAAACTGAGAGAGGCCACCACGGTGTGGCTGAGAAACTGTCGTAGCAAATTTGAATACAGACTGCAAGTTTCAGAATCATTCCTTTTGCCTTCTTGTCTCTTTCGTGACATTCAGTTGGCATGGTGGATTGTTTTCTTTATTGTCTTTGCAGATTTCAGTTGAAAAGTACATTTCTCCCGAGGAGCAGGCTCGTTTGGAAGAACAAAGTCGTCAAGAGGAAGCGCGCCGTTTGGCAGAAATGGTTAGTTAGATACCAACCTGGTAATAACATTTGGAGGGCCGCAAATGCTCGTGCTAAATGAAATGCTGGATGTGTTCTACTACTATTGTAAAATCCAAAAAGAGTGTGTGTGTGCTCATTGAAATGGTTTTCATTCTTTTTGTTTGATGTCATTTATAATTGTTGCGTAATGTCTTTTCATGTGCTTGGTGTGCAGGGTGACAAGCCCCGTGACAGAGCTCTCGATATGATGATGGCAGGGAGACTAGAAGCTGATGCTGAAGAAGAACTTTTCAAGGTATGAGGTCCTGGCTTGCTTGTTCCTATAGTATTCTTTTGTGAAGCCCTGGCTTGCTTATACCTGTATATTCTTAGATCATAGCCTATGTTCACTTTCAGGGTGTATTTCCGGCATTTCTCTCAATACAAAACCATAAAAATGAAGTGATTGTACAGCACCAAATCCCTGGCTACTTCCCATCTAAAAAAGTGTCTTTTTTACTTACTGCTCTCAATGATTGAAGATGAGGGGTATTTTTATATCAATAATATTTTGAATCACAAAACATTGATTGTTCATGCAGGCAAAATGCCAGAACAAATAGCTCTGTCATCCAGGTAATCTTTTTAAAGTCCATGACGGGTGTGTATGTCAGTGAACGACTTCAGTCTTCTCTGTGTGCTGTGTGTGTGTGTGTGTGTGTGTGTGTGTGTGTGTGTGTGTGTGTGTGTGTGTGTGTGTGTGTGTGTGCTGCTACTGTTGCATAATGCAGGATTTGGAACCACCGGAATTTTTGAGTGCTAAGCCGATGGAGGCATGGAGCGAGGAGGAGCAGAAAGATGCTAGGGAGTTTGACAAGCAGAAAGCCGCCCTAGAAGAAGAGCGAATCAAGTACAAGAAGGTATGCTTCTACGCTGTGGCATGCATATGTTGGCATGTTGCTATTATTTAGAATAAAGCTGTGGCGGGCATATGTCGGCATGTTGCTGTTATTTAGAATAAAGCTGTGGCGGGCATATGTTGGCATGTTGCTATTATTTAGAATAAAGCTGTGGCGGGCATATGTTGGCATGTTGCTATTATTTAGAATAAAGCTGTGGCATGCATATGTTGGCATGTTGCTATTATTTAAAATAAAGCTGTGGCGTGCATATGTTGGCATGTTGCTATTATTTAGAATAAAGCTGTGGCGGGCATATGTTGGCATGTTGCTATTATGTTGAACTTTATAACGAGAAGTTTCTTTTTTTTTGTCATGGTCGTGATTAATTCAGGCACGTAAATGCATGTGCATGCGCAGTGTGTGTCTTTTTATAATTACAATGGAAACTGTCTTTCTAATTTTGAGAATGGATTTTCTGAAAATGGGACTCCTCCTGTGGGCTTGATGAAAGAATCCTAAACAAGAGGCTCTCTCCTGTGATGATCAAACAAGAGAAATAGAGCAGTATGTTAGAAAGGAATGATTCCAGGGAAGAGAAGGGACCTTGCGCTCTTCGCGCACATTTTGAGTGCTCAGTTAAAAGTTAATAAATACTCCCAACCAAAGAAAACAATGTTCTCATTTCTAGGCAACACATGATCACGCTTCCCCTACTTACTGGCAAATGGCCATTTGCACATCTCCCAACCCACACTGAACGCGTGCCGAACGCATGCCGAACGCATGCTGAATGCATGCCGAACGCATGCTGAAGGCATGCCGAACGCATGCTGAAGGCATGCCGAACGCACACCAGGCACACACGTTCCATCAGGCATTTCCTTTAGTTAGACAGATGATAGTGTTGCACCTATGGACATATCTGAAAAAAGGAGCCATGTTTCCTCGCCTTGAAGTCGTCGTAGCCTTTCGAATTCACAGCTTATAAAAGGAGCACCTGCTTAATTGACCAACCTCAAAATATTACCTTAAAATGAAAGAAACTTGTTTGCAAAATTTTAAGGGCAGAATGTGTGGTCTTTTCTTTTTTTCTTTTATTTGCAAAACATTTACAAGCTCCTGTGGTTGTAAACTAATGTTGCAGTCTTTGGAGCTGGAGCTGCGGAAGGTTCAGAGTTCTGTTTCGGATGGCTGTGCTGCGTTTGACGAGAAGCTGGAGAAGCTTCATCAGTGGAAAGTGCAACTGCAGAAAGCCATTGATCAGGTCAGTGTCAGAAAGCCATTGATCGGGTCAGTGTCAGAAACCCATTGATCAGGTTGGTGTCAGAAACCCATTGATCAGGTTGGTGTACGAAAGCCATTGATCATGTCGATATCAGAAAGCCATTTATCTGGTCAGTGTCAGAAAGCCATTGATCGGGTCAGTGTCAGAAAGCCATTGATCAGGCTGGTGATCATGACATGACAAGGGATTTCCATCAGGCTTATCACATATGCTGCCTTTTTTTTACTACGACCATTGGGAAAAAGCATGCTGGTTATCTGGATCCTTTCTTGGATATAGCTTGGTGCTGGGACAGGGGTTGGTTCTTGTCAGCAGCTTAGTACATTAGAAAGTGGCTATGTGCTTTGATGGTCAGGTACATCTTCCCTCTCTGTGCATGGCAATTTGTTGCGAAGGAAAAGAAAAGGAGAATGATAAAAAAAAGTCAGCTTTCACTTTTTTCTCAAGAAGTTGCCACTGCTGTGCCTCGCAGCTGGCATGCAGTTCACAGTCCTTCCCATATTCAAATCAATTAACGTAATAGCTTTCACATTTTTTTTCAGATCTCAAAGGTTTGTGTTGAAATGTGAAAACTCTGTACATTTTTTTGTCATTCTCTTCACTGCTCGGGAGGTTTTCAGTTCCTACCTCAGCAATACTGGATGCCAACTTTCCATCTTTATATCCGCATTTTCCTCCCTGTAAGGTCTTTTTTTTTAGTGGTCAAGATGTTGTAAAAAAGGACCTTTACAATAACTGCAATAGCTGCTGATTGCATTGGAGCTTACGAATTTACATGTCTTGGCTTTACAGGAAGAGTTGAAGGTGGTTCGCTTGTCGTCTTTGCTGATTGTGAACGAGGAGTTGAGTCGTGAAGAGCAGAGACTCGCTGACCAGCTTAATGACAAGAAAGCAGAACGAGTATGTTCTCGACTTTTTACTCTCTGCATGTTGTGCTGAAAGTTAAAAAGCTTCAGTTGGTTGATTGTGTGAAGCCTTTACATTATCCAAATAAAAAAATACATTATCCAAATCAAGTCGTCACACCAGTTCCCACCGTGAGAGAAAACACAGTAGCTGAACCGAGGACTGAGCCTGGGCAATTAGAAATCTGAAATCTGGTCCAAAGCTCTACCGACAAAGCCATCAGCCCAACCTGCTCACCATTGCGATTAACTTCCGTTTACTCCCTCTCTGTCTCTCTTTCTCTTTCTCTCTTTCTCACTCTTTCTCTCTTTCTCTCTCTCTCTCTCTCTCTCTCTCTCTCATATGAACTATCCGGCTGTTGCGACCCGTACAATGTCACAGCCTACACCATTTACACAGATGCCCCTTCTGTTGCCCAGAGGAGAGGTGGTTGGAGAGTAGTATACTTTAGCCAAAATAGACAGAAATTCACTCTCGCTACCGTGGCTACCATGGGTGCGCAGGCGCGCCTTCCCAGAAGCCTGTACGTGTCCTTGTGTCCAGTGTACTGAGTGTAATGAATTGTCTTGAAGAAGCATGGCTGTCAGATTGGTATGCCTTGTGTGGCATGTACATCATGTGAACACTCTGTACTTGTCTGTAGATCTGCTGGTCCTTTATGCGTTCTTTCGTTCAGTGGCCATACAATGATCCGAGCAGCAGTGGTTCCTGCAGGTCTATTCAATAGTAGGGTTCAGTGTTGTGATTACTTTATTCAGCCTAACGTTTCAGCTAATGCCTTCTTCAGAGGGAGAGGTTGAGAATAGTAAAAAGTAGAAGTTTTATTGAAATGCGTGCGCAGGAGGGGGTGAGAAGACACAGGAAAGGGGGCCTAAAATGAGACAGGTGATGAGGAAGAAGTGGAAAGTGGAGGTGTGAAAAGTGGAAAAGGTGTGCAGCAGCAGCAACAGGGTGACTGAAAAATACAGTACACCAAAAATTGCATTATCCTATAAAGTTAAAGCATTGATACCACAGTCACTGTTCAGTTTTGTCTTCTTCTTCTTCTTCTTCTTCTTCTTCTTTTTCTTGCTCCTCATTCTACACAAATGCAGGCATGTAGCAATGACATGCAGTGAAATGATCACTGCACAGTTCTGTTGAGTGCCATGTGATATGTCAGCATGATCAAATGTCCTTCACCGATACGAGCACCAAGAAGCACAACAAGGACCGTTGGTAGGCATTTCTCCCTGGAGCAAGCTTCACGCCAATGCCGTCGCATTCTTTCCCCTTCCCCGATGCCCTGAACCGCATACCCAGACAATATTTGTGTAATCTTCCTATTGTAGTGGTCAGCAACAAGCAATATGAGAGCGTCCAAGGCACTACCGACAACAATTAAGATTCAATACCAGAAAATCAGGAAGAGACTGAAGGAGGTATTGTCCTATTCACAGGTTGCAGACAAGTGATTTATAGGCTTAGATCAGATAGACCAACCAAGGAGCCTGGTACCAGGATTTCTCTGCAAAACTGAGAGAGAAGAAGCATCATGGCCTGGCCGGCAATACACTGCAGGAAAGAAAACCCCTTATCCATGCACCTCAAATACAACATGAACCTAAGAAAGCAGAAAGGTTAAGCGTCAGAGCTTGGGGGGGGGGGAACAAGCCTCGGAAACACCAAATTAAACATACTGTCATGTCAACAGACTTCAAGCGTAGTGAGGTCTACTGGGATATTTTAGTATTATAGGGCATTTTAGTACCTGTCATCAGTTGCTTCAAGAAAGAAATGCTGACCAAGAAAGTGTTTTCATAATTGACCTTAACTGTAGAATTCTTTGCAAAGGTCTTTAGTTTTCTGGACGATTGACTATGGCTTTGTACACCGGCACGTCTTGGCTTAACAAAGAGCCGCAATCTTGCATGGTTCACATTTCTAAATTTTCTACCATAAGTATTTATAAACATGGAATGAGGTCGAATTTTGATGCATTTAGTCAAAAGAACATACAAGCGATCTTTTTATCGATTTGCATTAAGTTCCTCCCTGACTCATTATGAACAGAAAAAAGCTGGATGTGATGGACGTCAATGTGGCACTAAATATGAAGATTGAGTGAATAATAAAGCAGTTTGTCTACCTGTGTAGTTTTAAAAGCACTGTGTTGAGGCGGACTGTACTCGTTTGTTACTCTAGACCCATAGAGAGTTGAGTCACCAGGAGGAAACCTGGTCACCAGGCAACTTTTTTGAATGGTGCTCTGCTGGTCCTGGAAGGAAGGGTTTGGATTGCAAAATGCCGTTGGGTGTTCATAACTTGAAAATGCACTTCTCTCTTCAGTTGTGGGTGAATTCCCAATGTTTGGACAGTTCTGTCTCCCAAGTTGCGCCCGTTGTGAACAATCTGATAAGGCAGGAAGGTATTCTGGGACAGAATAGCTGCCATGCGCAGAGCTGGTTAGTGTCAGCTTAAACAAAGCTTTGGTGTCGCCAGTGGCAGAAGGGTGCTGATCATCAGGCATATTTGAATAGTGCTCTGAGCAGTGACCCCCAGCATGGTGCTCATAATCTCCTAACAGGCTAATAGGATGGCCAGTGCTGGATCCACATGCCATTGGATTAGGAAACCAGGTTGAACGCTGCTGATCAGGGTGAGTGCCTAAGCGCTCCCGGTAGATGTTGGGTGGAAAGTCACAGCTACCACTCCCACCAACAAGACAGAGGTTGCTGAAATCTTCACGAGAAGAGTAACCCTGTGTACAGGAAACATCTGTCTTGGTGTAGAGGAACTGGCAGTATTTCCAGACTTCGTCGAGGTTGTATGAGCGAGGTAAGCCATTGAGCAAGCTTGCTACTGGACCCTAAAATGAAAAAAGGATCAGGAAAACTTACCAGCCAACACAGCTAAGAATAAACAACACATCGTTAGTCTAAGCGTAGGTGACACTTTAAGCGACTGGCATGATGGTGTGGGCAGATGACCTGTGAATACTGAAGATGAGAGAATGAACATTTTGCGATAACCAGTGAGTAAATTTAAATTATTACAAGACTGGCAAATTAGGAAAGTATTCATGGCCAGTATGTTCCTTTTCCAGCATAAATCTCTTGTAGTGATATAAACATTCTAATTCTGGACTCAAGCTGGTTGTGCAGTTCAATTCAAGGTGTCTGTTAGATTCAGCCTTATTTGTGGCCTCGGATTAAGCCAGGCTATGCAGGATGACATTTCCTCTCAGACACCAAATCCATATTCCTCTTCCACCCACTTACTCAGAAATCCATCCTTTTTACCGTGCTTGACGTTTCCTTCAATCCCTCTTTCCTTCCTCTCTCTTCTTTTCATCATATTCATTTATGTAATTTGGTATAACACCTGTGTGTTTTCTGAAGGCTGATGCCCTCAGACCCTCAATCAAGGTTAAATAATAATAATAATAATAATAATAATAATAATAATAATAATAATAATAATAATAATAATCCCAATAAATGCACAGCACACAGTGGACCCTGCTGTAGAAATTGCCTTAACCGGTTTTCGTTCCATTCTCGTCAG
>JAOWAR010060670.1:0-12896 GCA_028571005.1 Clathrina lutea
GATCATGTTATTTCCAGTGCTTCTGCTAAGATTGGCTTTCTCCGCAGACTTAGACAGCGGCTTAGTCCTCTAATTCTACACGACATACCTTTGTTGCATCAGGCCAGTCTCGGGTGGACCGGCCTCACAAAAACTGATGAAAGACGCCTTGAAAAATGCAACCGGAGTGCAGCTAGAGTTATTGCCAAGGTTTCTCAATCACTAGATCTCCCTCATGAACTCCTCCTTGCCCTTGCTGGAATCTCTACCCTTCTATTACGTCGAAGGATTGTACGAGCCAGGTTTGCCCTGGCTGCTATTACTGGAAAAGGCCGTCTGCCAAATCATCTTCGAGCCGCTTTCTGCTCCTGGAAATCAGCTCCATCTGTGCGAAACATTAGTGTTCGACTACCTCGGCCAAAGAGGAATGTGCAAAGACATTCACCAATGTACTGTGCATTTTCCACATGGAACTCCTTACTACCAGCCCTGAAAAGATCACCCACTGTTGTTTCCATTACCTTGTTTCTAACACAACTAACATAACCAATGTCAATTCTTTGATTTTCAGTGACGTCTTCCTTAACCATTGTCTCACAGATACCCACACACGCACCCTCCATACACCTCACCCTTAATAATAGCCTCCTCTCTGGCTAGTGTGGTGCAGTAGTAAATGCATTGAACTACTCATAATGAGCGGAAGCAAAGGTTTCATTGGCTACTGCGATGATTCGAACAAGTTCAACAGCTATGTGGCTGATCATTATCACATGGAGATGGTTCTTGCACAGGCAAGTACTTGGCTGGGTAATTGACCCGTTTTCTCATTGAGTGGGCCAGCAGGTTTAACGTAAGGAGTGGTGTCACAGTCAGTGCTAAATGCATCTCATAGCTATGAGTGCATCAGTTTCAACCGGCCAAGGGCACACCATTTTTCCAAAGTTTACGCCGACCATGTTGACTAACGGCCTCCTTTGTCAAAAGAAGAAATCAGAGATTCTTCAAAAAGGAATTCTTTTAAAGTCATGGAACCGCCACTTTACTGACCTGGGCTCGATACCTGGGCAGTGTCATTTCGTTCTGGGCTGAAGTACGTGTATAAAGGCTGGTGGCCACTTGTGCCTTCTGAAGCATTTTGCACCTTGAGACAAATAGACACGGAACACATGAAAGTAGCTGCTCGATGATGGTCATATTATGGCACAAAGCCAAAATGTCAGTTTTGCCTTGGCAAGATCAGGTGGGTTTTGAGAGGAACGTAGCTCTATGTCTGTGTGGACAAATCTTATCCCAAAGCTTATTCCCTGTGGATTAGGCCATCCTTTGATACCGGCAGGACCCGGCGATGCTGTTTGAATCGGCTTGGATATTGTAGAGACCACACAGCGTTCTGCACGAGCTCGTTAAGTGATCGCAACTGATTTCATGATCATTGAGAGTGGGAAATAAGCAACTCGGAGTCCGATTGGGTTTAGTGCATGCTGTTGGCGTACTGAGATGATTCTTACCGCCATGCCATCCAGGATGAAGTTGTAGCCAAGGCTGCGCACGTGTTCGATGCCTGCACTGGTTGTCAAGACAGCGTTGTCATTGTAGGGGAAGCTGAAGTATACTTGGAGGGGCACGCTGACTTCTAACGAGAGGGTGACGGACGATATCGCAAGCAGAGCCAGCAAGGCAAGATAACTTCTGTTGTCGACCAGGGCCGCCATGTTCCGCTGCGGAGAAGCTCAAAACGATGTAGTCAATGCTCAGATAGCTTGTACACACGACTGGGTAGATCTACCGGCAGGTCGAAGGAGCCCTGTGCTAAGCAGAAGTGCCTTATATCCAACGTCACAATCACTCGGTTTCCATGGCTGCTGTAGCGTCGCGGAGTCGCACCCCGACAACTCACGCAGCCCGGCGTTTGCCAAACACAACTATTCGCCGTTTTTCGCACCTCTTCATCCACCGACCGCAGTCGCAACCGCAGCGGGCAGGACAGGAGGTCCGTCGCGGCCCCTGCATCGTGTGCAATACCTCGCAGGGCACGTACGCGTGGGCGCGTGCACTTACAGAGAAGAACACGCAGAGACATTCTGGGAAAATACAGCAGGGAAGGGGAGGGGAGGAGATTTGTCTGCTGCGCCTTCGGGTCGCGTAAGCCTGCGCCGAGTGCGTTATTGCATCGCCGTGTCGATTTCATCACCTCCAGACAGACACACACACACTCTCTCTCTTCAGAGTCAACATTCTTTCTCCTGCTCGATAAAACGAAATCGATCTTTTGTTTTAGGATTTATTTGTTAACATGCTTTGATTTGTGCTGTCGGCAAAGCGCCGTATTCACAAGGTTGCAGTACGTCAAGGCAAGGTGCAACGTAGTCTTTTTCCAAATTTCAAGCGATGTCTGACTCCCTTCGTGCCTCTTTGTGATTCAATCAGCATAGTGACTGATATAATCAAATCACTGCGCTCGGAGGTGTTCTCGACGGACCCTTACAACGACGTTACTCGCCCAATAGTCGGGCACAACGAACTGAGCTAAAGATGGCACCTCTCGGTGGAAGTATCTCGTGCCTTTCGTCATCACTGAGTCATCAGTGAACTGCGGAGCCAAAGGTGGCCAAACGAACAGGAGAACGGAATCGCCTTACACTTGACAGCTGACTACCCGCTTCGTCATGGTGTTGACGGAACTCTCTCCTTAGGTTGTCTTCTCCGTCTGTCTCCTGTCTTCAGGCTGTTTTGACCTGGGTGGCCGATCGATGTTATGTCACTGGACGAACCTGGCAGACATCGACTTCCAGACTAGCTTTATTTGCAGCCCGACGGCTGATTGGGCATCCCCAGCAGGTGGACAAAGAGTGACATGTGTGGACACATGTCGGAAAATTTCTCTCTCCTTCGCTCCCCAAGGTGTGCAAGACCTGAAGATGGCCCAACATAAATGGTTGTCGGCCATGTGCCGGAATCTGTGGTCGCACACCCTTTCTTTGGTCTGTCTTCCCGTGAAAGAGTTTCAACCCCTTCTCCACCTGCCTCTTCAAGTGATGTTCGTCACCGCTGCAGCGCGCGCAATCCCGCCGTGTGCGGTCATGACGCCCAAGGCATAGGCTTCGAGCACGGCGCCAGCGGCGCATGTGCGGATCATGTGAGCTCCGAGATGAGGTAGTTTGTTTATACGGCATCTCCTGCCGTTAAATGGACAAGCGAGCCACTGTGACCACTGTTTCCGCTAGTAGAAACACACCCAGGGACAAGCCTTTGTTTGATCTGCTACACATGTTGTGAACTACATGTGTGTTGCAACGCGCGCCGGGCAAGTGGAACGTTTTCGTGACAACTAGAAACACACCCACTCTCTATCCGTTGTTGCAGAGCAGCTGGTGCGACAGCTCGATTCGATCGGCCAACGCCTCCTTTTCGGATATCATGAACTTCGTACCTTGATTGATGTCGGGTCAGCTCTGCCCCTCCCTGGCTCAAATCTAGACGACGACGTTTACCATGAGACACCTGATTATGACCCCCCCCCCACCCCCCTTTTTTTTTCATTTCAACGCGAATTGCTTCAAACATGCTAAAACACCGTTCGAAGGAAACCTTTCTTTGTACATCTGGGTGTATGTGTGTGAAAGGGTATGATATCCCTCTTTGGGGGTTGGGCCCTCCTCCAGGGGGTGACTTTCGGGTTTTTGTCGTTTTCAAGCAGATGAATCAAGCCTAGAAGTCTGAAAGACACGTCGTCGTCGGATCGTTCTGAGCAGGCAGTGCAATGTGTGCGATGCGCAGGCAGTCATATTTTCAACTTCAGTCAGAGGGTCTAGGCCCAATCTTTCTGGCTCAAGGCTGCTCTCGTTTGGTGTCATGCTTTGATATCAACGTACATGCTCAGTCTACAGCCTCGTGTTCCCTGATCGTGTTACAAGAAGCCTGTGACTGATCGTCGTTACGACGCCGAGTTCAGCTTCCCTTTACCTGGGTAAATGCAAGACTAAAAACCTTAATGTAGTTTGAGAGCTACATGTACTGTCCGAGGCGGGAGGGTGTAAAGCCATGGACAGTTCGTGATACCAAAACTTTGAAAAATTTTCGCCTTGATCGAGCTTCGGAGAGGGGAATTATGTGCGTCTACCAGGAAATCTCCCCATTCCATGACTTTGGGAGCTTCACTTGGTGCCATGCTTCGGGTCATGTCCACGCGGGCTGAGAGTGGCTTCCAGCCCGGCCGTCAACAGCCCGGCCAGCTTTAACATTTCTGGACGTTTTTTTTCGTTGTTTTGCTTTTTTTGTGAGATTTTCCTCGCCTCATTGATGGTTTTTCCTCCCGTCTCGGTTCTCAGCCCTTTCCGTATAAAAAACCTAAACTGTCTCCTCAATTTTGTTGTGGACACTAAGTAATCTTGAAAGAGAATTTCACGCTGATTCCCCCTGGACACACTAGCAGGAATTTGAGCTCTCAAAATTCACCCTCTGTCCACTTAGCCTTGGTTTAAGGCAGGGAGGACAGAGGGCGCTCACTTCTGGAAAGCAGGTGTATGTACATTTGAATCGGCAGTAGATTCTGCAGCTAATCAACAAGCAATCAGCGGCGGCAATGGCGGCATAACGCGAGGAGGGGAAAAATCGTCGCTAGCGCTTCCCTGTGAATTTTGACATCCAAAAAAAAAACCACCTGACTGTCTCGGGCATCGATATCAGATGCTGCCGAAGGATGGGGAGAAGTTGAATAAAGATGAATGATAGAGCATGACCTGTGAGACCCCCCGCAGCTATCTTGCAGCTCTTGATCGGGTAGCCTAAGGAGTAAGTTTCCCCAAAGTGAAATTATCTCTGGAATCCCACGCTTCTTGCGAAGGCCGACCGTTGCTTACTTGGGCATGGTGTGTGCTGAGAAGGGTCGTTTTATCGCCGTAGAAAAGCTCGAATACGCAACAGCAAGCAAACTTGCGCTGCGGGTGTCGACAGGAACCGCACGAAGTAAGGGCTGGTGATTCATCAATCAGAACAGGGCTCCACTATATCCCCCTAAGGAGCTGGGGGTATCAATGCCCTGCTGCTCATTGCTTCACGGCAAAGTTGAACTTGTGTAAGCTTCCTGTTCGGAGATTAAACTCTGTGGTAGAATGGAAAGACCGCTGGAATTATTAAGTGGACCGAAGCTGGGGGAACGTCGGGTCTCATCTCTGTGCCTTGAAGCAGCTCAATGATATTACACGTCGTTCCCAGTGGAAGGTAAAATCCTCACCTACAGGCTTGCCATCTCACATGCATGACGTGACCTCAATCGTGGGCAGCATTCACCTTTCTCTCTGTAATCGTCTTTGAGGCAAAGGCGGCTGACGTTCTTGGCAGGTCTTCTCTGTATTCATGCCAATGTCAGCATTGCTGCAATTGACGGAGTCTTTGCGAACGTACGATCCTGTAGCCCGCTGATCGTCATAGCCAGCCACCAAGCGGTCTGCGGAAACCGCTGGCCTTCCATTGTGATCACTGCCACCTGAACCGAACGCCAACCGAGCCGGCCAGGAAGAATATGTAGGCATACGTTTGAGATGTCTTCGCTGACACCGTGAAGACTTTGGCGTTTCCTAGAGATAATTATACGCAGTAAAACATGTAATTAATTGCAGCTTGCCCCAAGCCCTCTAAGCCTCTCGAATACCAGGTGTTCCGTTGATAAGTTTTGAAGATACGCGAAAACGGAGAAGAACACGCTGTTTATAACATTCACAACGGCCAATTGGTCATGCAGCTCAAGGCAAAGTCACCGGGCGGGTCGCTTTCCTTTCGAAGTCGTCGTGTTCTGCCACATTCATAGGGTCACCCCGAGCTCTGTGTCCGATGAGTAATTGAAGTAAAAAAAAACCTCGTAGAACACTGTGCTCGAGCGTCAGCAAAGCTCGTGCATATCTCTAGGCCGGAATTTTTGAAAACTGAATCCCCAAGGACTTTGAAGAAGATTGTCACCTGATGCCGGTATCAATCCGACGAGTGGCGTCAGGCAGCGGCAGAGCATTGCTTGTAATAACATGGCAACGCCCGCGCGTCGTTGCGGCCTAGCTAAAGAGAGGTGGTTCGTCAGGACCATCTGCGCAGTTCAGCCCGACTCAAATCGGCTCCTGGAGCCTGTTTCTCCAGGTTCCTGTTTCGCTTGATCTAGTTAAAGGTCCTGCTTGGGTTCGCTCCCGAAGTCCTACGTCTCAAAGCGCGCAATTGCACGAGCCTAAACTTACACTCACCACGGACACACCCTGGGGCATATTTGCATGTTTCCGTGGCGAACTGTTATCTCTAGAGCCTGCGCGAGGGAAACTCGCCTGTTCTTCATCATGTTCACCTGCCCCTAGCTCTCCCAACCAATTCCTGATCTCTGTTGAACGAATTTCCAAGTCTGTGCCCGATCCCCTGCGTGTATCCCCGGTCCCAATATCCTCAGTGCTGGGGGAATGGAGGGAACGGTGCTCGCATGCATTTCTACAGAACTCTTTCGTTGCTCCAAACCCAACGCCCGTTTTCTGTCCCACTTTCTCACGTTGGCAGTGACAAAGGGTCCTCGGTTGATGCCGGCACCGTGTGTAATAGTTTCCTTCGAAAGTGCCAAGTGTTGAGGTCGGGGACAGGCCCATCTTATCATCCAGAATTTAAACCTCCCCTTCGCACTCACCCATAAAACTTTGCCCATCCGTGTTAAGATTGGTCGCACCACGGTTTCACGATAGCTTGAGCTCGCTGCCTGCATCCTCACGATAGCCTTCATCACCAAGCTTTAAAACCTTATTCGGCCCAGTCACCGCCATCCGTGTTATAAGAATACCTTCAACAAACCATGACGCGTGTGCAGGCGGGGACACGTACACGCACAAGTCGTTTTCAAAGCAGAGACGGTTGAAATCCGATCCTCGTTAGTATCGTCTCAACACTTGTGGATGCGCACGACTCAACCGTATGAAGATATGATCAGCTCTCGTGTATAAGACAAACTAAATGCAAATGACTTTTTTCGGAGCCTCGGTAGACCGTGAAGTTCAGATTGGTCATCGTGGGCTGAAAGTTCACGCTGATTAGCTACACCAGCTACACCAACGTACATGTATGTTTCCGGTGTAAGAAGCGGTGATTTAGCGTGGGTGGCGCTGCAGCTGAGCCAGCGTCGATCTACGCGTTTCTTTTGAAATCGCCATGACGTCGACCGATGTTTACATCAGGCCTGTATTCCTCGAGTGCACGTTTTCCGGACTGGGTCGCTGCTTACGTCACACCGCCGTCGGATTTCCAGCTCTACGTTTGGTGTAGAGTCCGCTTGGAGCTTTGGCTCAGGGGAAGCTCAAAACTGTCTTTGAATCTTTGCTTGATTTTTGTTCTAGGTTAAACAGCCGAAAATGGTGGGAAGAATACACAGACCCCTAACAAGTCACATAACCAGGAATGTTCCTAGCCTAGCACACAGCTACAGCAGAGTCACCACAGCTCCTCAAATCATGCAAGTCAGCTGAGTGTTGCTTAAGAGCCAGAAGGCTAGGTCATATCCATACCGTGGACATAAGCTGCGAATTCGTTGACTCTTAGATCCCTTCTGGAACAACCATTGTAAACACCTACCTATGCGGCCGAGGGACAAACCAGGAGTTATCTGGGAATTTTACCTCAAATGATAGACATGTCCATTGAACAAGGTCGCTGAAGGTTCCTCTGGTGTGGTGTAAACAGAGGAAGTAGCTCTTCTGAGTCGGCGGGACGATCTGCTTCTGTGACTGCTCGATCCGGCGCTGTAGTGAAATCGCCGAGGGCTGCACACCCGGGCATAGCTGGACAAACAGCAGCTAGAAACCGCAGTCCCCGGCCGTGACATGACGGAACGTGATCTTGCTGAGCACGCGACCTCTGATACGCGGCCTCGGCGCCGTAGATTTTCGCGGTCGCGTGTGTGAATCCACGGGTGCGGTGAGTGACGTTTCGCGGCCGTCCCGCAGCGCCAGCGCACGCCTGGCGAGCACGGCCCGGCACAGCCCGCCCATGCCAGCGCCCCGCGTAGCTTCGCGCTCGAAGGCTTCGTCAGCGATAAATAGGACTCGGCAGGCGGACTATTTTAGCAGAATAGAGTAAGATCTGGACCTTGTCGAGTTGAAGCTTCACACGAGCCTGTTGACACCATGGCAGCTCAACTTAGTTGTTCGCCAGACGACAGTTGCAGAACGGCATTCGTCCACCACCACACGAGGCACTCCACGGCGTGGCGCAGGGTACCTGGTGAGCAGATATAATGTCACTGCGTAGCATTTCCTTCTGATCACGAGCACTCAGTGCTTATTCGCCTTGTATACTTACTCGCACGTCTGGTCATCGCTACGAGTGTGTGGCGCTTCTACACAGGCCCCATCTTCGCACATTTGTGATGTATTGCCACCTTACGGTCCGTTGTGCAGGCATGGATGCATTTGCCCTTCCGGCCCTTTCAGTTGAGGAGTCCCTCGGTGGGCCTCTTTTTTCTGATTTTGCGGCGGAAAGTCAAGCTGACTATCCTGAACTGTCTGTCAATGCTTCAAAGTCTCTTGCCCCTTATCCCCTCGTACGTCTTGCTCGGCTTCGCGACTCGATTCAATCAGCGTGAGGTCTTTCTGAAGTTTGCTTGTATGCCTAGCACCATGATCTCCGATTCACGTGACAGGTGTTTACTGCGGCCGCGGCCTTGGGCGATTCGCCAGGTCGCACACACGCTCCGTTTCACTCGTTACATGCAATCGCTCCAGGAATAGTTTTGAGAGCAAAGAGTCTTCCTGGTTCTCTAACTCTCTTTTTCTCTGCCTGTGATGTCTTTGGCAGGCGTTCGTGTCTCTCCCGCTCTTCCTCTTCTCATAATCGTCTGCGTCTGCGCTCCTCTCGTCCTGCTCCCAACGCCGTGTTCAAGCGCTGCCACTGTGATACCAGACCAACTGCTGGACCCTGCACCACGACCGGGACTATCAGGGGAGTCGGCCGGACTGTCAGGCGGAAGTCCAGGCAGACGAAACAGCAACGGAGCGTCAAGACCGACCGTCCAACCCAGCTCGGGAGGGGAATTGGCACCCTGTGCGCCACAGTCTCTTCCCTTGGAGCTCCCCATCGGGGGGGACGCATCTATCAGGCCGACGAAAAAATGCACTTACCACGTGCAGCTCTGTAAAGGGGCGTGCGTCTCACATATGAGGAACGTACGAGGCAACGAGTACGTACTAGGAGGCGGCTGCTGCAAGGCAAATGATACTCTTCAGGAGCCGGTTCGACCCACCTGGTGCCCGGAGGGAGTTTCGCTGGAGGATCACCAGAAAACCTTTACTGTGCATACGTCCTGCAGATGCGAAAAATTGAACTTGACAGCCTCTTGAAGAGAGACACGAACACGGACATACCGCAAACATTGACAACCTCGCCTGATTCATAATTCGAATTAACTTTGTAAATTTCCATCCCTCTCTCTCCCTCTTTCTTTCTGTCTGTCTGTGTGTCTGTGTGCCTGTCTGTCTGTCTCTTTCTCTCTCTATCTCTCTCTCTCCCTCTGTCTCTCTCTCTCTCTCTCTCTCTCTCTCTCTCTCTCTCGCGCGCGCTCTCTCTCCCCATGGCCATTTCTTTCTCCCTAACCTTCTTCCATCCCTCTTACTGTGTGTCTCTCTCTCTTTTCATCTCTCTTCACCTCGACAAGAAATCTACACTTTGAACACTCTTTGGACCTCATCTTGAAGAATCCATGACTACTTGATCCAGCCCACAATCGCACCTATCCCAGCAAAGAAAGACAACCACTGTATCACCCAGCCTTTATTTATTGATTTATTACGAATATCTATGTGAATGAAATCGTTTCAACCTTTTAACATCTGCGGGTTATTGAAATGTGCCACGTAATGGTATCCGAGTGTGGGAGCTGGTGGGTGGAGAGGAAATGCTTTGCTCTTCGGGTCTGTATCATCTATGTTCTACCATTTGGACCGACTTTGTAGAGTCCACACACATTCTTGACTAAATTTTCTTATTTTCAGACACAAAAGGGTGGACAACACTTAAAGAATTCAAAAAAGACATTGTGCACTTTCTTCTCTTCTCACACTCTTCAGGACCAACAAAAAACTGAAAGAAAGTACTTCGAAACATCTTTTTCAATTCTTAAACTGTCTTTCACCTCTTTCGTGTGTGAGGATAATTTTTTTTGTCATCCTTTAGTCTACGTCACACATCATTCGATTGACCAAGGTGTCAAGTAAGAAAACGTCTCTCCTGAAAACATATCTAAGCTCGGAAAACACAACTAAACGATAGCGTTCACGTAATGTAGTCTTCCTTGCTGTCGAAATCCCAACGAGCGACCTTGTATCACAAGAAAGGATCTCAGTTTACATATTTGGTCATTGCTTTGGGGATTTTGCTTCGCAGGACCAATCCCTACATTCAGCCAAGAAAAGACATAGTGCTGATAAAGCCGAATTAAGTGGCAAGTGCTGGCCAAATCGTTTATTTATTTAAAACTGCTCAATTTACCTGGAAGACAGTCGTATTAAGCCGTGAAATCGACGCCAATATGACCCTAATACCAGCTGGGGTTTTCTTCACGAAACACACTGGGTAAGATGGTAAAGTTTATAAAATGTTCTAGGCCGGCCAGAATTAGCTGAGCTCATCAAAGCGAAGGGGAAGGAAGCGCTGCGGAAGTCGGAAACTCGGATTCATCTGAGATTTTCTCTGTGAGTTTCTGCTAGTAAGCGACAGAAAAGCTTGTTTCACTTTCTTCAATTCCATCCTCTTTACACCACCATGGCTCACCAAAAATTGAGGGTTACCCCTCCAAACTTGCCTTTGACTTTCTGAAGTTTGGATAAGCTTAAAATTTTAAAAGACCCAGACATGCTTTTTTGCCACTTAGTAACAGGATATCTACGAGAAAATTTCAGGCCTGTCGGAGTAGATGGGTGCGAAGATTAATCCAACTTTCTGACTTCTGTCAGGTACATGCTAAATATGGTGTTGCGACGTCATAACTTTGATCCCATGACATTTGTAGGTTTTATAAGTTTTAATAAATTAATCCTTTGATTACAAGCTTTCAACCAATTCTTTTTGCTGGGTGGATAAAGTAATCTTCTGGATGAAAATTTAGACAGAGTCACTGGTAGCGGAACATCCATAACGGCAATCCATGACCACGTTCAACTAACTTTATGCAACGGACGTGAGCTCAATTGCAACGTGGTGTCACCTGGCCTCATCTATCTAGCTTCGTATATCATGATCCTGTCTCAGACGTGGGAGCGGCGCGTCCCAGGTGCCGTAGACCTACCCCGGGAATTTCCCACCACGAACATTGGTCATCGAAAAACAGGTCAAACCTAATTAAAAGCCTATGAGGATCGTGCTCGTGTTCAAGAGAGACACCGGCTTCGTGAGGTCGATATACAGCAGGTTAACGTTTGGACCAAGGCTACCTTCCATATTGCCAGACAGGTAACTCGGAATTCGAAGAATTTTCTACAAGCAGAATGCGTTTTTCTCCGTGCGGTCACCACTTCTTTGAGGCTCTTTCTATAGCCTGACAGTGATGGTTTGTGGTTTGGAAATGACCATCGAATGCGGACGTGTGGAAAGACCAGCTTGGCTCAGAGCTCAGTCAGAAGAGCTGATCCCCGGTGTTGCATCCCGTTCGATGTTCGACTGGAATGCTGCAGTCCGATGATAGCCTGGCATTGATGGTTTGTTATGTCTAAGGCGAATTCTATTTTCTTCGTTTCTTGCGCGGAGTGTCTGGCCCCTAATTATAATACCCCGCAGACCTTACCAGAATCATGCTTAGACATACCACAACCGCGGGAACAAATTCGATACTCCCCAACATCGTCAGTGCTGAAGGCAAAAAAAAACAAAACGAAAACGCTTTGCATACTCGGAACTGGATGCGCGTATCCATAACTGCAGCAGGAGATCCTCCACGCACGGTGAGGCCACACATACCGTCCTGCAGGTACATGTACGTGTATGACCAACTCGTTCCCGGCGACACACCCAGCCGAGCTTTCAAAGCTATAATCTTCGACAACGGTGTCCGATTCCCCCCTCCCCCTCACCCCAAGACGTCTGGACCTAGGCTACCTTCCATGTTTCCCGGTCAGGAATCGAAATATTTACAAATCTGATCCCATGCTGGGGCATGCTGTGATCTTTAGAACTGTACCCGTCAATATACTCACGACTACCTTTAGCTCAGTGCAAGTGCCATCCGCGTCATGATCTTTTAGTTTAAAATACGGAAGTGACCATCTAGTGCAAAGAACTCAGAAGAGCTGATCCGCCCACTTGCTCGATCCTCCACTGGAATGCTGCAGTCCAATGATAGACTGACATTGATGGTTCGTTATGTCTAAGGCGAATTCTATTTTCTTCGTTTCTTGCGCGAAGTGTCTGGCCCCGAATCATAATACCCCAAAGACATTCCCCGAACCGCCATATACCTCAACCGCGGGAACAATTCGATACTCCCCAACGTCGTAAGTGCTGAAGGCAAAAAAGCAAAAACGCTTTTGCATACTCGGAACTGGGTGCTCGTATCCATACTGCGGCAGGGCCACGCACGGTGAAGCCACACATACCGTCCTGTAGGTACGTGTATGGCAAACTCGTTCTCGCCGACAGTGGCCCGACACACCCAGCCGAGCTTTCAAACCTACAATCTTCGCGACAAGGGCGTCCCCTCTCCCCCCCCCCCCCAAGCCAAACAAAAAAAAATGCACCACCTGCGGAGCAGCAAAAGGTTCGGTAGATGGCACCTGCGAAGTTGCAGTCTTTACCATGTTTACTAAACATGCGAAAGGTACGCATGACGCCGGCCGTGGCTGGGCTGGCTAGCCTGTTAGGCAAACATGTGCCGTGGCCTTGCGAATCTGATTGAGACCATGCGACGCGCATAC
>JAOWAR010060781.1:0-5000 GCA_028571005.1 Clathrina lutea
TCCAGACTATCTCGATGGACAGCCTGCAGAACGACGCTACAAGAGACCAGGTTTTTGTCAACCTGAGATTGGATCTTGTCAGGGACGGAAGACCAACAGAGCTCCGCGCCAAGGTTGACACTGGCGCGCAAGGAAATGTCCTCCCACTGCGAATCTACCAGAACATGTTTCCGGAAAGGATGGATGCCAACGGCCAGCCAATGGACAGATTCTTGAAGAAATCCTCGGTGAGCATAGTCTGCTACGGAGGCACTAAAATTCGCCAGCACGGTATCTGCATGCTGGTATGCACGTACAAGCACACTACCAGAGCAGCCGGCTTCTTCGTCACAGACGCCCCAGGACCAGCCATCCTTGGACTGCCGTCACTGGAGACAATCAATATCGTGACGCTCCACTGTGAGATTAAGGAACGCCGACCGATCAAAGACAAAGGGAGGGCCCCAGGGTAAAGTGTTGTTAAGTTGTTGTTGTTTAGAAACCTGCAAGAAGACCAAAGCAAAATCGGAAAGGGAAATGGGTTCGTACGGGCAAGTTTTCACCTGAAGGAAGTCACCAGGGAGGAAGTATACTATCTGATCTTGTCACCGCAGGCTGGAAACTCTACTCAAGACTTCAGGCAGTAAGAGCTGTCAGAACTTCTAGGTTCTTTCATCTCCCATGTGCTCGCCTCATCACACTGATCATCATACTGATATGACCATTGCTCTACCTTGTTTTCCTAAGCTCCAGCGGAATTGTAAGTTTTCCCTGCTATTCTGATAATAATGATGTTGAGCACGGCCTTATCACCTTTGCGAATTAAACACGTAATGTTTATGGTCCAAGGTTGAGGAAAAATTTGCTACTTCTTGGCCCAGACATGATTTGTCCCGGAATGTGTGGTCTGCGAAGCAACAGGGTGGCCTTTCTAAAAGGACGGGTATTGCCTTTTCCCTTACTGGACATGGCTCTGTCCGACTTCCTCTGAATCATTATACAGACAATTTCGTTTGTACCGTTTCCTCATGAAGAAGGAAGGCCGTTTCTCTTCTGTACTGTTCTCCGTGTAAATTTTGTCTTCCGAATGTTTTCCGTGACCAGCGAATCATTTGACACTCCCTCCGTTGATGTCCAGTAACTTTACTAACGTTCTACCCTATCGATAGAAACACAACCGGCGCCGGTGAAAGCGACACACGCAACAAATTTAACAGGGTCTCCAGCGACGGCAGAAGAGGGTCAGATCAGCGAGTGAGGAGGTTCTCATCACATCAGGTGTTCAACAAAGTAAAGCTTCTACCCTGGCGGAGTGGAGGGAGCAGCAGTTGATCATAGGCCAGAGAGTGAGTATGGGCCAACGTCGTGAAAAGCAATTGATGACTAGCATCCATTAATCTCGCAAGAAGCTCAGTGTTTTGCCCACCACGCTTGCAGCCGTACAAGACGCAGAAATTCAGCGCAAGTCCAATGTTCAACGTCGGAAGATGCACCGTCCATTCCAAGCAGAACTAGTTGTTTTCCTTCGGCCAAAGACACAAAATGAAAAGGCGATCTCAATTCATTGGACACGCTCAGTGGGCTTTGTGCTTAAGGAGGCTCGAAACACTATGGGTTAGATGTGAAAGTTTCAATTTCCCTTACAGAAATCCTTTCTGTGCGATTCCTTTAGCTCATTGTGCAGAGAAAAGCATGGTCAACAGGTCCATTTGCGCTGTGGAGCTACTTGAAACTAGGCCCATTTTTGGTTGTTAGCATAAAGGAATGACTGATTTTCGAGATGTGTCATCACTGATCATATGTTCCGGACGTTGAATGTTTTATTCTACTGGTCCAATATGAAAGTCTGGCTACCAACTTCCCTGATAACGTGCAGAGAATCATACGTCACCAGGCTAGTTTCCATGACCCATAGCATTCTTGGTAGTGAGCACATTGGCTTTGATCATCCTGATTGACATGGATCAGGGTGAACATAACCAGAAGAGGTGAAATTCTGCCAAGACTGAACGTAATATATAGACTGATACGCTGAGAGATGTAAAGGGAAGAGATATATTACACTATGTCCACGCAGAGTCCAATTCATTGTGGTTGAGGATCACAAGGAGGAACGGCAAGGGATGAGAAAAAGCTCGCTCATAGAACATAGAACTCTGCCACGCTTTGTCACTCTCACTTTGCCGCCCACATTCTCACCAAACAACTTTTTCAGTCAATGGTACCTGTCCCTCTCGTATGCCAAGCGCAGGTGAACATACGACAAACCAAAGCCAGCAATCGTCAGTGCCAGGATCTTGCTCTCGATCTCCTTGCTGCACAGCCTTGTACATACTCATGGAATGCATGCACTTTCCATGAAGCGACCAGCATGCAGCTGACGATGGTCGCGACTTGTAGGCGCTGTATACGAAGGCTGATCCCGACCTGGCACATCTACGCATGCGAAATGCATGCAATCTCGAAAATTTGTAATGCGCCAAAAAGATGTACAGTTGAAGCCGTTTTCAGCCTCGTTAAGCTAACTTGCCCCAAAAATATTGTACACAATTCTCTGAGTATCACGAAAGCATTAGTGGGTCCATTTGAAAGCACCCTGAACATGAGAGCCTTTCAAAGTATCCAAGTTGTTTATTTTGAATATATAACGCTAGTGCTGTGTATGCGTGTCAACAAGTCTGATGGAAAGGAAACCAGCCTTCCCTGGTGAAACAATGCGAAAATAAAACACCTTGCAATACTTTAAGTCTAGATAGACCTCTGAGAAGTCCAATGGGAAGCTCTGCAACACCTGCTCAAAAACACCGTTCCCGCAAAAGCCGCTAACAATAGCAAAATTGGAAGATGACTTGAAATCAAGTCTCAAGAGACTCATGCTCACCAGAGGGCCGAGTCAAGGTTCAGGCAAGCGGGTCATAGGCAATAGATGAGTTTGTCAAGCCTTGGCCTGGAATGCCATGAGCCAGTTTTTGATAAAGAAACGATAATTCTTTCCATCTTCTTTTCACTTGCTCGGGGAAACGAGAGAACTTCGAAATTGTTCTCACATCCATGACAGGCAAAGGATAGACATTCGTGAACTTGAAAATAGAGGTGAAGCTTTCACCTATGAAGAGTAGACACCTGCAATTCTCTTCTAACACACTTCGAGAATGATCAACGTTTTATGAAATCTTCAGTCAGTTTCTAAAGCTCTTAAACTCTTCCTTCTACTTCTCCGACTTTCTTCTCTGCCTCTCGGCTTTCAATCAGCTTCTCTGTTGTCCAAGAAGACCAACATGACTGTTCTGTTCTCAAACCATTGTAAGTTGTTAGACTACAGATTCTCCGAAGAGCTAACAAATGTCTGTAAAACACTAAGGGAGGAGTAGTACCCCGAAACGTCTTTATTCCCACGGCGATTCAGCCTGGGCAGTGAAGGGCTGACCGGCCGGTTAGAAAAAATAGTTGGAGCGCGCGTGATGAAAGGCCACACGTTAGCGGCCAGAGTGACGAAAATGGCGAATGGGCCGGCAGGGAGAAGGAGAGAGGGACAAAGAGAGAGAGAGAGAGAGAGGGAAAGAGAGAGAGTGAGTGAGTGAGAGTGAGAGAGAGAGAGAGAGAGTGAGAGCGAGATCGAGAGAGAGATTACAGAATGCTGGCACTACAAAGCGCAAATATACACGACCCATTACCCCGCCGAATTGTGCTCGTTGAAGACAAACGTTGCAGCATATCTTTTGCAACAGCCGTGCAAAAAAAGCTTCGCACACCAACGGTGGGTTTGTTGTCACCGACAGCCGCTTCACAAAAACAAAATAGCGGACCCTTCTCTCCCTCCTCCACTCCACACTTGATTAAGAAATCGAGTCGTCGGAAAGACGCCACTTTCTGCGAACTCGAACTCGAACCTCAGGTGAGACTCACATATCCGGCGCTCCCGCTCTCCCTCGCAGAATGTAACAAACATCCTCCTTTCCTCCGGCTGGCACTCGACCAGTGCACGACAGAACAAACTAACAGGGCCGTCCCCTGCTCATCTCTGCCCGCTTGTACATGTACAAACGTAAATTGATGATGAACAGAAACCAGCGGCAATCTTTTAAGCAGCGTCCTCGATTTCGTCGCAAGCTAACCTATGGCGGTCGAAGAGTAAAAGAGATGCCCGCTTTTCTCACCTACAGAAACAACCACAAGACCGTAACACCCTGCCCGACATCACGACGGTTCAATTCCAGCATTTACAAGCGGCGTTTTGAGCTACACGCCCGGCAAGGCCCGTAAAGTATGCAATCACCGTTTATGTTGCTTAAAGCAGAAAATTGGATAGCTTAAAGCAAGTAAATTAAGGGGGAACGCGGCACATGCGCCATATTGTTGCGCAAGGGCGTGAAATCTATGGCAACTGCAGTGCTGCGTGGGCACGCGCACTGTAGTGTGTCAGGGCGTGTAGATCTTGGCTTTGCTTCCTCTGCCATTTCAGCGTGTGTTCGACAGTGCTGTGGTCGTCTGTCGAAAGTCGAAGTTGTCCTTGACGTCCAGGCTGTGGTTCACGTTTCACCAAGCGAGCAGTGTATCTATTGTGGTAAATTGGCGCAGATGTGGGCAAGGTAGGGCGTCTGAAAGACAGATTTGCCAGTTCCAGCGTAGTCCTTCGCTCTGAGCGCTTTGTCAGGCTCCGTTGACAGAGTTCTATCGCAAATCCTGATGCAGACGCCCAGAAACCCGCGACTTGCGGTAAAAGAGGCAGTCCATGCAGGCAATCGCGATGGCATCCCGCCTCTGAACGTCAGAGTTTGGATGATGGCCAGACTACGAGAACGCTCGCGACGTGCACTAGCGAGACTGACACGGCGCCGATTGCCACTGGACATCGCGTAGTGGAGTTCTCAACCCTCGTGCCAGCGTTGGAGAAGGGATGCCCAGCTTGTCACGCATCGCCGCTGCCTCTTTCGTCGGCCGGCGTACTGAGGGCAAACAGAGGTACGGACTGGCCAGCATTCTTCTGATAAGCTGTCCAAGTGTGGACAAGTCATCCAAGT
>JAOWAR010060781.1:10000-12894 GCA_028571005.1 Clathrina lutea
TTGAAACACGTTGTGAGATGAAGCCTGGCCCAATATGTTCGCCAGGTAGATGAACTTGAATACAGAACTATAAATGCTTGATTCCTGTCGCCTCTTTTTCCATCCCTAGCTGCCAGAGCACGGGCAATCACAAAAGAGAAGATGGACTGCATTGTCAGTTCCGTCTATCAATATTCTATAAAAGCAAGTAGCAGGCCAAGACTGGCGGACATGGATAGGAAAACAAAAGCAAATCACCTCTAGAACGTTTGAGTGAAGTGTCTTTTTCGAGTCGACATCAATAACTTCGTCTTGCCAAGAGTTACCCCGCCTTTTGAAACAAATTCCATTATCTTGCATTGCGGCAAACATGAAGACAGGATTAGGAGTGTGCAGAGAAAATGACAGCTGTCTTACCAGCCATGACGGGTTTTTGTTGGAGGGGGTTGTGAATTTCCATACACATAACATTGTATGATGGCGTTTGGTGTGTTTGACTGCCTATGCATCGCATGACCATGGTTTTCACAAACGGGAATTTTAATTTTTCATGGACTTGTTCATCAAAGTTCCACTCTCCCTGTTATCTCCTAGTATTCACCTACACGTGTTCCACTCTTGCTGTCATCTCCTAATATTCACCCACACATGTTCTACTCTCCCTGTTATCTCCTAGTACTCACCCACACATGTTCTACTCTCCCTCTCACGCCTCCAAAACGTAACATTCCCCACGCTACAATTCCCGAAGATCAGATTGCAAGAACAGTTCTGATCAGAAAGGTTGATTCGTCGGGGTGTGCCCAGTCGCAAGCACAAGACGGGCACGACATTATCAAGTATTGGTTCTGACGTCGCACCTGCCAAGCGCTCAGTCTTCGCCAAAGTCCACTTTCATTACAAAGAACTTACATTGCACGCAGATCAAGCTTCTTTCCCGTCGACTAACATGCTCAGCATCCAACGAGAGTGTCATCCAACCGTCCTCAGTCACTGAACTGCCGTGCGCCATTTTCTTCTTGACGCCGCAGGCTGAGTACCGAAAGCTCATGATGTTCTATGTGCGGTTTTAGTCTAAATCCCCCCTCCCCCCATCGTGCCGTGTGAGAGATTGGCTTATTTGGCATGATTAACCTCGGCCAATCGAAAGGCGCTTCCAATTTGCGTTACACGTAGGATTTTGTGGTACACCGGTGCGGAAAAAGGCCACAGCTGTATGTTGGTACGTTACTGTCGGGTCGTCTATACACTACCGATATATTGAGGCTGGTTTGCCAATGGGCGTAGTGGCCAGAACTGTTTTAAGGCCAGCAGTGGGTGATATTTGAGTCTAGTTTCTGATGCCCTACAAGTTCAAAACCTGACCCCACCTTTTTTCCCTGCTGCCTGTGTGAAATGATTGGTCGAAAACTGGAATAAATGGCCTTCTGCCCTTGAGGTGTGAGCCTTGGACGTTTAACATATCACGCTCACAATTTCTAGAAACAGTCTGTATGGCAAAGATGTACAATATGTTACTACAGATTGTGAGATTTCAAACCAGAACTTGCGCTTCAAAAGAAATTACCAAAAATGGACACCTTCAACCACTACCCTGTCTTTGAAAGACCGCCACTATTTTCCTAGGAAAAAATCAAAGCTCTGCATCAACATTTTGCAGCCCTTGTCCTGAGGAAGAGAATAAAACAGACCCGAAGGAAATCGAACGAGATTAGTGAGCGCTAGATGTTAAGGCGATTCGGTAAGTAGCCTTTGGGAAGAAGCCGAGAAAAGAGCCATGAATATCGCCAGATGCCTGCGGCCGGCACCCGGTGAAGTGCTGCGTATCACGATCAAATTTTATTTACGGCTGAATGAGGAGCGTCGCAGGACGCCACAGCTTCCGTTCGCAAAAGTTGGCAATGGAGCCGCAGGACCGAGCCCTGCCCGCGTGTTATTCCTTCTTCTTCTCTTTGTATCATCGTCAAAATTCTTTCTACGTTTCGTATGTCAATATTATTCTTCTTTCGCGCTGGTCTGTAAGGAAATCTAGCGCCGCCTTTTATTCACAGCGCCGCATTCGGCGGCCTTCTTCTCCTTCTCCTCCACGAAGCCATTTTTGAATTGGCTGAATGGCAGAGCAGTTAAATCGGCAGTGTCACGTGCTCGGTGTAAATTTTGTATATAAAATAAAATGATGTCCTTGTGTCCTTTTTCGTTCTCGAAGCAGGGCGTCCGCGCACTGGTGTGCGGCCACTCGTGGGCTCCCGCATCCAGCGATAATATGATCGCAACAGCGTACATGGGACACTTTACCAACTGCAGAGCGAAACGATTTCTCTCACTTCACCAACTGCAGAGCGAAAGCCACAAGAATGTCTTGTGAGTTGAGCACTCTGCCAGCTCCAGATCGTTGAGCCGCGACTGGGCTTGGCCGCCATCTTAAAAATCCTCACCTCTGAATGGCACTTTTGCATACATCCCAGAGCTCAGAATAGCGTGACACTGCCGCTAGAAGATCGTGGCATTCCGGCTGTGCTAGGCGACGGCGCCGCAGGTTTTAGCCCTCCCCGCATGTTATTTTTCTTCTTCTCTTTGTATCATTGACATATGAAACACAGAAAGAACTTTGACAATATTATTCTTCTTTCGCGCTGGTCCGTAAGGATTTCTAGCGCAGTCTTCTATTCACAGCGCCGCTTTCGGCTGCCCTCTTCTCCTTCTTTGTCTTCTTCCCCTCCTCTTCCCGCGAACAGCCATGTACAGTTGGAATGCCCTAGCGCTCCACGAAGTCATTTTTTTTTATTTGGCTGCGTGGCAGACCAGCTAAGATTGCGGCATTCCGGCTCTGCTAGGCGATGGCCCGGCATGTCCGAGCCCTCCCTGCAGGTCTAAGCCCTCCCTGCGTGTTATTTCTTCTTCTTCTTCTCTTTGTA
>JAOWAR010061114.1:0-20267 GCA_028571005.1 Clathrina lutea
CAGTACACCTTTTCATGGGGAAATAGTCAGTACACCAAAACTATCTGGAACTTTTTTGTTTATTTCGGCTTATGCCCAAAAAGTGTTGCGTTTCACACTTTAACCGTCCAGTAGCTTGCAAAAAAAGCTAGAAAGTCTTATACAATTGTATATTCTTTCGATTATCTTATGCATCTGTCTTTCTGTCTACAGCTCGCTATTGTGAAAAAGCTCCAGATGTGTCTAATGGGGTTGTGACCGGTCGAAGAGAAAATATCAACTTCGTCAGAAGCGTTTATTGTGATGAGGGCTTTGTTCTTCATGGAGATGGAGTTGTGGAATGTCAAGTTAATGGCCATTGGAATATAACTGACGATGCATGCACATGTGAGCTTCAACAACGGCAATGTGTGCGAGGGAGTGTCCTGTCCTGGGTTGGCACTTTTTTGCAACTCTTTTAATCTGTGCATGAGAGCTAACACGACAACTTCCATGTTTCCCGGCGAGCCTTTTTCTGTCTTTCAGTTATAACGATTTGAGCTCATCTTCATGTTCTCGGTATGACATGCAAGCCCAGGGTGTGCATGAAGCAGCCCATCGTAGTGTGTTAGCTAGCCAAGCTGTGCCAGTTTCTTGGAACTTAGCTTGCTGATCTTAACATTCAGCTCTCTGGGTCTAGATGAGGTAGTCGTAGGCAAGGCGTCATGATGATACTCTTAGCTGTTGTCTTTTGTGGCGTTGAGGCTTAACTCATATGGTCGTGGTATCTGCTATCTGGGGCTCATGGCACACCCATGTTGCCACACCATCGTTGAAAGCAGTGGCACACTTCAACCAGAGCTGTGTTGTAACCTACGACCATTCCCAAATTGAAGAAACTCAAGCAAATGTAAACACACCTCCAGCAAAGCACCCCATTAAATAATTACTGTGTATGTCTCTCAGATATGGTTTTCAAGAAAATGTCCAATCACTTGACAGTCGATACAGAGGGAGATTCCTGCAGTCGAAGCCAATGCCATCTCAGTCACAAACCATTGCTTTAACCTCAACCAAAGCTCAGTGCTGATGGTACTGGAAGTTACCAAGTGATCGACAACAACCTATTCAGAGTCATGAGCAAGTGTAGGCAACTCGCATTTTTCCCAACCCATCCACCCTTGCATGAAACCACAATAATTGTTGAAACAAAAAACAAGATTTTTACGCCTTTTTTTCCTTTCTTGTTGCTATGATCTTCCAGCGGTCAAATGTGGCAATTTTGGAAATGTGGAAAATGGAAAGGTTTCTGGTGAAAAAATCACGTACATGTCTGTTGTTGAGTTTTCCTGCAACAGGGGCTATAATCTTGTTGGAGATTCTGTCATTCAGTGTGGCGTTAATGGAAAGTGGAATGGAACTCGGCCCTATTGTCGACTCGCTGGTAGGCCTAGGCCGTTGAGCTTCAAATAACAACCTCACTGGCACTTTGGCTGTCCACCGTCAGGAATTTCTTTTCCATCAGGAATACACGCACACAAACACAGGAGTCTCAGAGAAATATGTAGCTCTAAATGTTGTGCTCAAGCAAGTGTTTAGAAGCAGACTTTTTTTCGTTGCCAGTGAACCATTTCGCCCGAGCCTGCAGATTCAAGATTGTGGTGCAAACCATAAAAAGGACTTGACCATGCAGTGGCACACATATAGTTATGACGTGCCAGAGAAAAAAAAAAGATCAAGGGATACTTCTCCCACCAAAATGTGTCGAAGTTCATGTTTTTTTCGTCGGGGTAAGGTTAAATGTTTATCTACTCTGCCCTCTATCTGCGAAGGTTGATGCCCTCTCACTGTGATGCTTTGGCTATCTCTTTGAAGAACCAAGAAAAGATTAACTGTCCCAAGGCATTTTTTCTTGTCCCTTACTACAGACCTAGCCAACACCACGATCCAACAGGTGCACTTCTAACTGATCTAATAAGTCCGAACGCAGAGTTGCGCCGCCAGACGCGCGATGCCTGGGCCAAAATGGCGTCCGCCGTGCATGTTCGTGTCATGATCTCCAGGAACTGATTGTGGCTTGTCGAGCATGCGGTGTGCTCTATCGAGTCACCAGAATGCAGATCGTTCTGGTTTCATCTGCATGACTATTGCGAAGAACACTGGCCGTAGCGTGTGTGAAAGTTTGCCCTGGGGATGTTACTTACATGCGCAGTGCCGGCACGCGCACAGTGCAGTTCTGTCTGATCTACACTACAGTTCGAGTTCTAGCAATACGCTTTATGTTATGATCCTTTTTTGCCAAATAATTGGAGGCAGATCATTTCTTGATCTAAGGACGGTTGAGCGTAAAAGAGAAAAGCGAGAGGCGTGTAGCTATGTCGGGCGTACGCTGTTCAATCGCTCATGCGCTTGATTCTACTCCCGGCTGTGAAGCTAACCTTCGTGTCACTGTACTCTCCACAAGGTCACGCTAAAAGTAGGCCCGTTCGTGGCTGGGTCTTCGCGGACCTCACAAATCGATTCAAACGTTCGACTCGCCTGTTCTTCTCTTTGGGAAAGCTGCACGAGTAATCCTCGCTTTGTAGCCAAGGAGAATGTCAAGGCTTCGCCACATTCCATTGCGCACCCCATGCTGTCTTGGAGAAAAATCCGGGGGAAAACCAACTCTTTAAATGTGAAGCGCATTTCTACCGGTACCGTCATGGGTTTGGAAGAAATTGAACTGCCTTTCCAGCACTGCAGACACAACGTTCAGTGCTTACCTGGTGGGCTGCTGTGAGCACATGGCTGTTTCTAGCCTTGTTCTTTTGCAATATCCCGCTTTACCCAATCAATTGCCAGGCGATGAAACTGTTGATTCACCACGAACGTCTTCCCCAAATACCCACCGTTTTCCTCGAAATATCCACCGTTTTTCAATCCACTGCTGTCTTCTTCCCTCTTGGTCGATTTTCTGAAATTTATATGCGTGAAAGGCTAATTCCTTAAGCTTTCCAACGGTATGCGTTTCAAGACTGAGGAGCGTGCGGTTACTGAACAATCTTAATTTAAGCGCAAAATTTCCATTCAGAGGGGTGAGCCAAGGACTGACAATGCCATTTACCGCATACATTGAATGGATCGCGGTGCAAAGCCAGCACATGTCAAGAGCCACCTCTAGGCTGAGCAGAAGTAAATGTCTTCTTCTCTACATCTTTCCTTGTCAACATCCCTGTCTTCATCAACTTCCTCTCAAGAATGTCAGTGTCCAATGAAATAAATGTTCGTAGCTGTCACCCTTTGGACCGGAAAATACTACAGTGCTGGACTCTCTAATTTATCCAACTCCGAAGTTCATCAACTCCTATCAACTTCCTCCCATTTCAAACTTTCTTTCAGGTCAATTCTATAATAATCTTGCTCTTCTCAGCTATATTTTCTTACATTTTCCTGTAAAGTTTCTGCTTTCACAATGTAAAGAGTACTGCTCTGCAACTTTCACCTGGAATCGACAACTTTGTCAATCTGAGCAGTAATTGCAAAAACTGTGTCACAAAGTTGAGCTTTGAAACCTATCATTTTGTCTTTAGCTATGGAAAATATACCACTCTGTGATGATTTTAAGAAAATGGCTGGTTCACAGGAAAGTGTCACCAAGCTTGAAAGCCCTTTGAGAGACTCGTAACACAGCGATCCCTTCAATGTATGTGGTAAATGGCATTGTCGGTCCTTGGATCACCCCTCTGAACAGAAATTTTGCGCTTAAATTAATTAATTTAGATCACTCAGCAACCGCACACTCTTCAGTCTTGAAACGCAGAGAGGAGAGACAAGAAAAAGACTAGAGATGGGGGACCATTACCACTAGGATTCTTCGAAGCTCCAGTGATGAAATACAGTGCTGCAGTCCTTCCCTCTTTCCTTTCGGAATGACATGTCCTTTTTTCGATTAATTCCTCTCTAGTGCCGCTGACCCAAGACATGTTTTGGTTCTTCAGACACATCAAACCAGCCGAGAATCTCGGCAAGCAACTCTTCCAAATTCATCATACTTGGATCCTTGGGCGGAACGTTCTTTCTGGCCGTGATTATTGTGGCTATGGCTATCTACAAGAGGGCAGAGCGGAATATGATTGGAATGATGAAAGGGGGAGTACAAAAGACTGGTTCGGTTAGGAGCAAAGAGGCCAGGCTTCATCACGGTAAGCATTGTGATAAGGGAATGCTTGTGAAAGAAACCTTTAAAATAGGAAAAAAAAAACACCACTGCATGTGTCACTGCAGTTCCGGCATACCTTACGTGCAGGCTTCAGAAAGGTAGCATTCTTGCAGTTCAATGACTGGATGACCATCATTCCTACAATGTGTCGCTTTTTGTCACTTTCTTTGCGGTTTTGTTACGTGATGTTGCAGACTTGCCCAACAATCAGTGCAGGTGGATTTCTGCACGCTAATGGTGGTGTGTGCCCTGTGTGAAACAGTGTGCCGTAGTGAGTGGCTTCACTTGATATATGCCTGGCACAGGACGGATACTAACATTTGAATGTCAGCCCAGTTTCACACACGCATGGAATACATTTCCATCTAAATTTAAGTCGCAAAGAATCAACCTTACATGGCTGTGCTTTTCTTTAGTTTGTTACCCGACAGCACTTTAGGCAGACCATGTTTCCTTAGGCCAACCTTTCCCACCTTCTGGTCCGGGTTAAAGTACACATTTTGCCAAAAGCACTTCTCTTTTTTGTCTTCTCCACTCTCTACCCGTTTTTCTTGGTGAGGTTAAATTGTTTCTTTAGAGGTTTGACATAGTTAGAAAACCTAATCAGTTCGGCGAATCCCTCTCAGGCAGTCATCAGCAATTTTCTCACAAACCTAATTCCAGAAGAGGTCCGGAAGTGGAACTGGTTTGCCTAAGCATATTCTAGGCAAGGGCCTAGGCTACTGGTTATCATATTGCAGTGCTCAAGGTCCGTACTGTCGATCTGAGGCAACAAGTTTTTATTGCGCCCAAGCCTCAGAGAACAATTCTCTTGAAGTGTTCTTTGCCACCCTGTTTTGGCCATGGCTAAGTCGTCCTCACTGTTTCTTGGAAGCAACCCAAATAATCACCAAATTTTAAATTCAACGCCTTTTTGTGCTCTCAGCGTGGACAACGTTTTCCATATAAAATACGCACTAATTTATGAGGAGATGGCGGCTACAAAGAATGCTTCAGGCTCTACTCACAAAGTCACGATAGTCACACGTTGCCACAGTGTATTCAAATTCGTTTTGAGTCCGTCAAGGTATTTTGAAACAGGCATTTTAAAGACATCTATTGTGAAAAACGTGCTCACCAGGGTTGGACAGTGAAAGAACATTGTTTTGCGCTAGGCATTTTATCATTTCTTCAAGCACACAGCGTGTGCTATGCAAGCCACTCGCAGACAGGCAGTAGGATTATAAGACCGGTATAGGGAACTTAACGCATGGAATTTCATACTTCACCCTGCGTGAAAGATCGTTATCATACGCGCCTCACACACGAGGACATTTCCATGCGGAGAACACAGTCAACAAGCCTTCTAACTTTTTGTCGGTGTCGTCTGAAAAGGACTATAATTACTTGCGTAGGTTGATGTGAAGGACGTGTTTCAGTGTTCACGTTCCCGAGGGGCACTGGCCGGATTCAAGTCTCTGATAAAACGGTTCCCAACCGAACGGAAACTGGGCAAATGCCAATTGCCCAGACTTATTCCCTGGCTTCAAAAGACAGTTTCATGGCAAGCTTTGGTCGTTCTGTACAACACGGGTTAACCTTGGAACGTTGATGCGCTGTGATGTGACTCGCATGCTGGACCCTATGCATTGTAATGACCTGAGATTGAAGAAACTGACGAAGATTGAGAAGGAAAGGAGATGACACGGAGAGGGAGGGAGAAGAGGATTTCGAACTGAAATGACCAAGTAAAGATGAAACTCTTTTCTGAAAGAAATTGAACCATCCCATTAAGTCTCTTTTTACATTCACCCCAGTGGGAGAGGGAACAGTCTAAATTTGAACTTACAATGAACAGGGGGAGAGGGCACAGTCTAAATTTGAACTTACAATGAGCAGGGGGAGAGGTCACCGTCTAAATTTGAACTTACAATGAGCAGGGGGAGAGATCACCGTCTAAATTTGAACTTACAATGAGCAGGGGGAGAAGGCCATGAACAGGGAAGGGGGAACAGTGTGTGTTTGAACTTACGATGAACAGAAAATCATGCCAATGGTTCAGACCACTTAACTTAATAGTGATCCTTGACCGGCATCCTTGCATACTCATGAGGTCGTCGTGTCTGGAGCTATTTTTATCACGCTGCATTTGAGGTGGAGCAACTCACTCCCTGTTCACTTTTCCCCTATTCTTTGATGCCTTTTCGAGCAAACGAAATATTCTGGTTCTGGAAGTGTCTTAATTTCCATGCCTTGAGCCCTTTACTTTGAGATTTCGGTGGTAAACTGAAAAGGGTGCGCGGGGTTAAAAGGGGCTGGCGGTGTATGGATGGAGGAAGATGCTGAGAGCAGCGGAAGAGCGGTTTTGTTGCATCGAATGGTGTGGTTCAAGATCGTGATCCAGTTAAGAGCGCCCGGCTAAATTCCCGTGAAACCATTATCATGCCCCTGTGGTTTATTTTGCCGGGGATATTGGAGCACGTGGTTCCCTGTCCTTGCTGCTACTTGCAGCTGTGCTTTAAGCTTGCCTCTTCTCTGCTTGGAGTTTTTGCACCACCATGGGAGTGTTTTGGTACGTGCTCGCATCCGCTTTGGTCGAACTGTTTGCCCTTACGTCTACATTCGTGGGCGTGATTAGTTTCCGTTTTGTCCGGCTGGGAAATGCCGGCAGATGTGCTGCTGAAACAAATGAAATGGACTGGATTGGGCAAGGCATACGCTTTCTGCCAGGCTATCGACCCCGCGGAAGGTACAGAAATGCGACCGGTCAAGATTATGACTACTTCTGTGAAATTCTCGAAAGCCAGCAACGCACACCCATCCTTCGGTGCTCAGCTGAATTGGAAGCAGGTACTGCTCGGTCGGAAAGCAATATCGTTGTGATGGCAGGGCAGTGGTTTCTTCGTGTGCTCGGTGTCGAAAACAAGCGCCACCACTCCACCTTGGATTTCTTTGGGTTTCGACGGCCTGATGTCAAACGGGCCATGGATGAGGCAGCTCTGCTCCCACTTGTCTGTAGCAACAGCTCCGCCGATGGCGGAAATCCTGAGGAAGCAGGGTGTGACGGAGTAGATCGTGCCGAGTTTCCGTCTTTCCTTTGGCAGGGTGTCCGTTTGTACGGTGACCGGGCCGATCGTGATTAATGGAGTCTTCAACTCAGCACACCTGGCAAGTCAAAGTCCATCGAGCGAACTACCTGTGGAACCCCGGATTTTGTAGCCAGCAAATAATCACAAACGGATGATCACTTCTCTCATCCAGAAAGGAGCAGATAATCGTCCCGTGTTTGTTTGCAAGTACAAGGAAGTGGCAGGAGCCCTAGAAGGTCAGGCAGCCTCGGAAGGTGAGATATCCAGCTCTACGATGGTACGAGTTGTGAGGGAACTTTTTCGATAACTCAATGTCCGTTCTCGTCATAGCTACACTGGTGAAGACTACTTTGGTGTACAAAATCCGTGCGTACAGGGAGCATTGATTTTGGAGGATGTAACTCTACGCGAGGATGACCTGCGTGTGCAAGGATCAAGACAAGAAAACTTGCCAATACCCACTGGTGATGTTTGGTGAAGTGTGGCCACTATTTCCCAGCGTTCAAGGCCGTTTGCTGAGCTAACAGCTAGGTTTCAATGGGCAAGAGCTCACTTGACATTTGACGCTGTGTAAGAACTGGTGAGCAACAACATCAGCATATTTGTAACACAACTAATCCGTAAGTGGCCAAGTGTTGTCCAGAAAGGATTGCTTGCAAGTCTTCCGTATATTAGCCAGGGGAACATGTCACACTTGCTAAGCCCTTTGCGGGTTCACCATCACAGACCCTCACGACTCCAGAGAGCACACAAATTCTTGTCTGTACCTCACTGTCACAGAGAAGTTACAGTATCCTCAAGACGTTCCTGAAACTGAAGAGAAAATTCTTGAAGAAGTACTCTGTTGTATCCACCTACATCAAGACATGTCGAAAAGATTAAAAAAAAAGTTCACCCCACCCCACTTCAAGAGTCATCTCTGCCTGATTGGATGTGTGTTCAAACAAGTGCTGTCGGTACACTTCAGTTAATCTTTATGTCGAAAGAGCTGTCTGAAGAGGTGGAGTTCCTCCCTTCTGAAAAGCAGGAGGTACTTTTTCCCCAGCTAAAGGAAGCAGATGAGCAACTGTTTTTGCTATTGGATGTATCCAAAAGAACGATATTTCTGAGACAAACAGGCAACAATTACCGATTTTTTTGTCTCCCGACACAACAGATGTCAGTTAACATCCTGAACTTGAATGCTTTTGTGAACTCGCCCCTAGGACAATTTGTTCAAGTGCTCTGGCGAGGACAAGAAACTCGTTCAACTGCTGAGACACACTGCACCGCCCTGTTTTCTGAGCTCAGCAAATTAAGCCATGACGGTATAGAACTCTGCCGGATGGAGAACTAGAGAGTTTCAGTGTGGTAGTTCTATATGTCACTGACTTGGCACACATGGAAAAAGTTCTTGGTTGAGTTGCTTGCAAAGCAAAGTTTGGCTGCATGCATTTCAGGAAGCCAAGCAGCAAATGGGCCCACTTTGAGAGGGAAATTGATTCTGATGACGAGGAAGAGCAACCTCTTTCCGGAAAATCTATCCTGGCTGAAACTCTATCAAATCGTACCTTGGAAAGAATGGCAAGAAGGCTGCCAAAGAACTTGGCAAAAACCTAAAGGAAGACAGTTGGATCAACACTGCCTTCTATGATAAACATTATGGTTAGATCGCACCACTTCTTTTGCCTTCCCTAATCCAGGAGACAGCCCGGTCCTGCTCACTTTACTTGATTCTCGCCATGCACAGACAATTTTGGAAGATTAGCCACAGCTTCACCAAAGCAAGGAAGCAGGAGTCCATGATTGTGCCTGCACCGAAAAGTATCGGTTGCTTTTACATGGCCTTTCAAATGGAGAGCTACACCAAGACAAAGGGAAAGCCGTGCGATGGTTCTTCAACTCTGCGCCTCACGGGGAATGATTGCAAGAAGTTAGAGCATAATGTTAATCGCTTCTGCGAGTATTTTTTCAACATACTGTAGATGGTGACAAATCCCGGGCAAAAGTAGAGCTATTCCTGGAGCTTGTTCAGCTGTGGAAACCAATTGTATGGGAGGTATGGGACGAGTCAACAACGCAGGAAAGATTGGGTGCCTTCCCCAACCACGGGGAAAAGTTTGGAGCTCACCTTGTTGGAGATTTTCCAACCGAGTGCACTGAAAATGGTTTACTTTCACATTTTACGGGATCATGTGTGGTCCATTATGAAGTTCTGGTTTGAAACAACAGGATGGGGATACGGTATATTTTCCTCTACTGCCGTGAGCACTTGAATAAGTGCTTGAAAGTTTAGGAGTGTGATCACATAAATCAAAGCGCTGGTCGTTTCTATGGTGTGATGTCCCACTTCCGTGTCGGCACGCGGCATTTCTCTGACATCCTTGCTCAGGAAATCAAGTCGAAGGTCATCGGCAGTGCTTGTGGAGCCAAGGGGCACAACAAAAAGGACAAAAGTTGCCCCAATCACGTCAGTGGTCTCCCTCTAGACTTTGCTGAGAGTTACAATGAAATGGGAAAGAGGTGGAGGTCTTCTTTTCACCTTCTAGTTGTCTTACAGTTTTTACCCTTGTGCTCATTTTGCTCTTGTTAAAGATGGAAGAGTTTTCTGTAAAGGTTTTGCCAGAAACTGTCGTCCGAAGGTTTGGTATGTTTTGTACTTGTGGCACAAAACCACCCGATGCCAAGAATCTACAAGTATGTCAAGTTGTTTCATTTGTGTATATGTTTCATTTGTGTAAATGTTTCAAAGAAAATGAAAAAGAGGAAATAATGAATCGGTGAGTCTTAATTGGGTGAGATGGTGATATCCAATAAAGCTACACAACAAACTCAACTATGGCATTTTGTCAGGTTCTCTGAACATATGAATCTCGAAGGCAGACGAAATACTTGTTAAATGTTAAACTAACTTACCACATGATATCTTTAAACATCCGAAATGCCTGGCTGGCTCGTGTTCCGCAAACTTTATTGATACCGGCTCGTACTCTTCCAGGACCGACCTAGGAAGGTACCCAAGCTTTGCCTTGATAAGCATGGGTGGGAGAGAAAGGCACCATTTTTCTGGCATTGAGGGGGAATGGTTGTTGAAGACAATGAGATTTCTCCCTCTGTGGATTTCGTGATGTGAGCCACCTCCGGTCACCACCTTCACCCTGTATTGCTGCCCACGGCACAGCAGCAAGTCGTTAACTTTCAGTGCATGGGTTCTGCGGCCGCGCCAGGATCTCCTTTCTTAACCGCAACTAGCTGGATGCCTCCATCGTCCTACTCCGGCGGGAAGGTGAGCGAAGCGCAACCAGCTGCTGTTTTAATCGTCGTCTTCTTATAGTGCGTGGTGGCAATGCCTAGTCCTTGGCCCGGGTAGGGGATGAACACCTCGACGAAGTTGCTGGAGAACGAGTGACGACGAACAGCTCTCCCTTCGAGGCAGAAAAGTGCGGCGTCACAAGAGCAACAGGTAGGCTGGAGACGGTTTCGTCGTTTACGCCTTCCTTACTGACCATGACAGGTGCGACAAGTCAGAAGTCCACTTCTGGGGACACCTCAGCAGAGCGTGCGTGGGAAGGATCTCTGTCAATGACGAGAGGCTGTTAGCCGTCCTCGTTTTCCCCTGCATCTGGTAGAGCAGGGTTGTTTCAAAAGCGATGGTGTGCAGATTGTCTACCTCCCCTGTCCTACAATGCTCGACTGCCATGCTCGTTAGAGTACGGTTTGCATCGAAAATCTTGGCGGTATTTTGCCGCTCGGCCTCATCAAGGAGGTCTTCGTAAACAGACAGAAGACGACGTCACAGAAGAGTTTCCGGAGTGAATAAAATCCCTCCATAATTTGCCAGAGAGTTGCCATTTCATCTGATCGCAGGGTATCGAGACAAGCCGAGAGACGGTGCAAGAGAAGCGAGAGAGGATAAACGCACTTCTGTCCAATACACAGGAATTGCTAGATCAAGCGTTTGTATGCCTTCTAGAGTTCAAAGAGCAGTGCTGGCACTCTGGTGACCACGAGGGTTTTGACACTGCTGCGACGCAGGGCACCCAAACCACAGGAAACCCGTGCTTCCCTAAACGCTAACTGCCTGGAATAACGCCAGGCAAGCCACAATCCCTAGCCATAACCACAAAACACTGTCTGACAGGAGAGAACCGATAGTCAGTGAATGGCTGTGGGGCTCAAAACGTCAGTTTCATGGCGAACTTTGGTCTTTCATCTCACAGGGTTGAGCTTCGGAACTGTGGTGCTCTACGATGTGACTCACATGCTGTAGCCTTACATTGTAACTCTTCAAATGTAATTCTGAGGTTCCACCGTGTTATGCGGAAAGACCAAATTTCACCGTGAGAGGCATTAAGCCAGAGGATTTCTCTGAGAAGTTGACAGTAGAATTTCTGTCTGCCTAAGGCGTCGTTTCATGACAGAAAATCGAAAAGGAAAATGTTTGGATGGCTGAGCTACTTCCCAGATAATTTCACTTCCACTTAGTATTTCAGTGTCTCTTCAACAGCAAAAGAAAGGACAAAACTGACAGTGATAATGGGGATGGCGCTAAAGAAGTTAATAGCAATGCGACAACTTGAAGGGGTGACCAACTGAGGGACGACTGAATAACAAAGTGGCAATAATCAGCGTACCTTCCGCAAATAACCCAACTTGTGTTGTCAGGGAAATCATGAAGAATTCTCTCACCTTCACTGTAAAGCTGCATATGTCGCTAGATCATGGCCTGCATGTCTTGGACATGAGGAGGAGTGCAAACTCTGTTGGGCAGGAAAGAAACTAAGCTTCCCACAAACTTTGGCTAGAAAGTAGTGGAAACGTTATGGCTGTGGAGAGAGAGACACACACACATGCATGGTACTGAAGGCAGTGTGACTGGAGAGAGACACTGTTTTATCAGACTGTGCAAATTTCACACCGTAATGTATAACTCTGTGTGAGCTGTCTTGAAGCTATGGTTAAATCGTACACACATATTGTACACAGCGATGGAAATGCTTGATTATTGCAACCATTCCCATCCACATCCTAGCTTGCCTCCACCCACCCCTTCTCCTGCTACAGTGATTCGAAGCATTGTTCCTTTTACAACCCACAACTGTTAAGTCTATTTTCATTCTTCTTTTCCCTATTGATTCTGCTCTCTTCCAGAAAACACCAGTCAAAACCAAAGTATCTCTGCACTTCAACTTGCCCACGAAAGAGACTTAGACCACGTACTAGGAGAAAATCAGCACTCCCATCCTTGGTCTAGCCAACTGAACGATTACACTGTATTGCCTAATCTCAGTCCAAGTGCACTAAGCAAGCGAGGAGATAGTTCCGGGGATGACAGAGGTTGGGTCTATGATAAAATTGAAGACCATAGAACTGCTTGGTTTCAAGTCGATGACTATTTAAGTCCAATCGAGAAAAGCAAATCCATGTGCACAGTGACAAGCTTAGCAGGTGCCAATTCTTCTCGTCTTACTGGCGAAACAGTTTTCTGGGAAAATGACCAACCGTGGACAGGGGATGATTACCTGAATGTACCAGAAGTCACTGCGCTGCACCGCAGAGAAAGAGGCTTGGCCAAGCAATGTGATCATAGCCAAACAGATGAGGAAGTCTATGAAGAAATTGACCAATCAATGGTGAAAGTCTTGATCAAGAAGGAAAGCGTTGCCTTGAATGCTGGTGAAAGACAAATGCTTACTGCTGGTGAAATGAACAATGGAACGATGACAACTGATCACAAAAAGAATGCTCCGGCTTTGGCATCAGCCACCTCACAGCCAGTGCTCCGTTTTACTCACAGAGACTTTACAGGTTATACAAATGACTACACTTGCCCTCCGGAAATTAAGGACGGTCTTGTAAAGACCTGCAGAAATTTGAGTGATTGCTCGGCATACGCTGATGCAACCGTTGAGGAGGACATGTTTTCTTTGGACAGTCAGAGGAGGGGATCGACATTCAGTCCACCCCCAAGCATCTGTTTTGCAAACAATTCTGCACCTGCAGATCATTCTGGTAAATTTCAACCTTGCAGAACTTTTTTCAGGGGCACCAGTGGCAGTAAGACTACAACAAAACAGACCTCTGAGGAGATATGCGAAATGAACTCGCACAAAGCCTCTGGTCATATATGTATGATGGGACCAACGGAAGATGAGTACCTGGTACCAGCAGAAGCATTCAGATGACTCTCTGGCCTCTGAAGGGGTAAAAGTGAAGGACAACCTTATTCTCATCAATACAGAGTTGCATTCTCTATGGACTATTCTGTGTTTCCCGCATCAATGAGTCATGTTTGCTCCTAGTCACCTGATCTCTCGGCACGTTTTCAATTGTTTTATAATGGTTGACTCTGAAGGTTAGATGCAATAATCATCATTAGATTCAACGTGCTTCCTCTCTAGATTCTCTTGTTGTTGATCAGGGACGATGTGCTTTGAGCAATCCTGACTTCCCTTTGTGTCTTTCCGGTACTCGTTCTTTTTTCTTTCCCTAATTAATTATGTCCTATGATCGCGAAGGCATGATTGTGATGCGTTTATTTGCCAGTGTGCGAGACAATACCTAGCAAGGGAGAGTATTGCTCATCACTTGTATACAACAGTTTAATTCGGACAACGTTTCCGCATGATTGGCCTGCAATATCGACCTGAAGAAGATCAGTACAACCAAGCCAAAACGTTTTCCAAATTGAGCTCTTGTCTGCTGGTACTGGGCGAGAACACATCACTGGTTGTGGGATCCACTTGAGAACCTGTTGGATATCGCACAATGCCAACATTGTGGTAAAGAGGCGGACTGAGGATAGGGCACCTGCATGCCTGGAAAATGGTAAGGAGAGTGCTGAACTCATGCCGTTGAAAAAGCACCCTTGACTTATCGTATTGCCTGCATGATAAACATGCTAATATACCGACTTTGGGAGTGACCTAATCTGTGATTTTCTTCCTTTTTCAAAGCCACCAGTTTCTGGGAAACAACGCTGAGGTGAAAATCTTACAAGAACAGAAGAAACATTACTGCACTCAATTTAAAAATAAAAAGTAGCCCTGGTGATCTTGAGTTGGGCCATAATAGCATTCTTTCTGGCCACACCGGAAGGTAATGCAAGATGTACGTGAGATGCAAAATTATTATGTGGAAATAGCATTTGTTAGGAACGCATGGCAGACCATTGCACAGATGTTTGTGTGCAAAAAGACAGCAATCACGTTGGGATCATTAGTTATGTTAACGTTTTCCAAGCTGTGCATTTTAAATCGTTTTAAGCCCACTCTTTCTAAACAGTTGGAGCTTTTGAAAAGTTTGAACCTGATCGTTGACTGCATATGGACCTCCTGAGTGCCTGCATTCACTCCCACAGTAGTTTGCAGTCACAGACACACAAGTATTCTCACTTTCGCAATCGCACTACGGTTTACTTAGCGTTAAAGCATGTGTGTAGTCCAGTACAAAGTTTTTGGATCTCAATCTCATATTTGTATTATGCCACATGGCTGGCGTTGTAAGACAAATGTTTGCCAAGGTGTTTGTGGGGCTGAACTTGAGAGATGGGCATATTGTGCAGAGTGGGGTTCAACAGCAATGGTGAACGGCGAGGGTGATGAAAAGACATGAAAACCGTCTTGCTGGGGTGCAGAGTGACGTTATGGGCAGCCCATAGACAGGTAAAATCAATCGATACTTGATCTCGAGGTTCGGTGGAAAATGATTCAGGGGAAGGTCCAACTGAGAGTGTGGTAGTGTCATTAGCACATTATATAATTAGTTTGTAGTCGCAGGAGTAGCAGTCGCGATGGAGTTTATACAGAACAACCAGCGTTCACCCCGCTTTCACAGCCAGGATGGACAGGACGGCTCAGATCTGCAGCTCTCAGATAAAGCAAGCATTTCGCGTCCGCATGTATGTTCTCGATGTCTCAGTGTATAAAGAGCCTGTGGAGAGTGGTCAACTATCGTGATGATGCACAAGTGTAAAAGAAAAGAAGAAAGGAAAACATGCAAAAGAAATGGCACAGGATGTAAGGAGAAACAAGCTCATCACAGGCATCCTCCCTTAGCCGACGGCAAGCTTTCTGATTTCCTTAATCCCTCCACCCTCAGGAAAAATCAATCCTACAGCATAACACCTGTATCTTTATTACGAGGTTCATGATCCATAAGCTTTCTCTCCTCTCCGCTCTCTCTCTCTCTCTCTCTCTCTCTCTCTCTCTCTCTCTCCCTCTCTCTCTTTCTCTGTCTATCTATCTCTCCCTCTCTCCAACATAATGCCGTACAATATTGCTTGTCATGAATGGAAGAAAAATCGGCTCTCTAGCATGGAGCGACTAGAACATCCAGGAACGCAGGAGCCACATGTCTCTGAAGGGCGATCCCTATCGTTTAGGAAAGGATATAATATACGACGATCTTTGAAAGATGAGAGAACAATGGGCGCGCGATCTTCTACTACTAGTAGTGTGCTCTGACCGGAGATTGGCGAACGCAGTCGTGCGGTCGGTTGCCTGGCCTGTTTAGAAACCTCTACTGAAGTGATAAATATTGCGTCAAAATATTAATATGGTGTTGAAACTGCCCGAAAACGTGGAAACTTGTACTTGGAAGCTGTAAGCTAAGGTCCAACAACATTGGACAACAACTCAAATATGGACATACACTTCAAGGAATCGATTCGTTGAGAGCAGCCGGTTCATCCTTGTTTTTCAGGTTTGACTTGCTGATGCCAATAATTTAAACTGTAAGAAATTTTCAAATCTATGGGCAGGGTTTTGGAACAGATCAAAGATGCCCTTTGCCTGCTTCTGTAGTTTCAGTGATTGATTGCTGTGCAAGGCCCTATTGAGCTGTCAGATCGAAACAATGGTGAATTGCACCCGTACAGCGGAAACAAGCTAAACTTGACCAGCTGGCAAATCTTTACGCGATTCACTAGGTTCTTAGAGCACCAACACGGCTGATCCAGTAGTCACGTCTAGGAAGAAAAGACTTTTCAATCATGTATTCACATAATATGTCATGTGAGACTTTCTCCGGAGAGGGTCATTCACAAGCAGAAAAAAACTGGACCATAATACTATTTTTTTCCCAAGACTGATAGCACGAAAAGAGGGCGAGACTGGATAGAGCGTAAAGCATTCATCCATTACAGCTTTCTCGGGAGGTAAGGAAGTGGTCTTTCTGCCCTGAAAAAGCTTGCTTGGCGAAACATTGAGCTCAAAGTCAAAGTGATTTTGTATTCTTGTCTGTTGAGCAAAGGAATAGTTTTCCATTTACGAGCTTGAACATAAAGCTGGCTCTGAACTGAACTTGTGCAGAATATCTATTTTTATCACCCACGAAAGTTTACTGGACTAAAGGTACTGCAGCTGTGCGACACGCTCACCAGTAAACTTTGTTGTGTCAACTGGGTTGCGTCACCCAGCAGTCATAGTTCTCACCGATGCATAGAGATGCTATGGTGCTTTTGTTCTCGCGTCTTCAGAATACCTCGGCATAAAACCTGCCATTGATCGATGGTGCGTGATATCCACGCTTTCTGTGAACTGCGAAGGCTGCACACTTGGCATTTTCCCAACTCGCTTTGCCTCACTCCAACTTTTCACAACGATATTTGAATTCGTGTGGTAACTGCATACGCAGATGTGCACACCCCATGGCCTAGCTTGGTGCAAAAATCATTTATCCGGTATAATAGCTTCTTAAATTATGACATGGGATAAAAAAATTCGAGGAGCTATACATATCAAATGTGCACGTATTGGCAGCGTCTGACGTATGAAAATAATTGTGAAAAACTCCACTGAGCCAATGTGAGTTGGGGAAATGACAAGTGAGCAGCTGTTGCAGTGCACTCGAAGTCATGGATATCACAAATGATCGGTGACAGCTTTTATGCCGAGCTACTCAGAAGAAGCGAGAACAAAAGCACCATGTCATCTCTATGCATCGGTGAAGACTATGACTGCGCAGTGATGCAAGCCATTTGACACAACGAACACAATGCACTGCACCGCTGACTAGGGGTGTGAATTTAGTGCCAGCTCTAAGAACAGGCACTAAGCCAAACTACAAGCACTACGGGCACTATTTGCTAAAGTGAGCGCTATGCGAGCACCAAACAGCTGCAAACTCCTCCAATGAAGTTCAACGACTGGCAATGAAGGTATGTAGCGACGGAGCCCTTTGCTCCTCTTGCCAGCTTCCTACTGCTGTGATAAGTCTTCCGACATCATGGTGTTGCAGAAGGACAGCAACAAGTGGCCGCTCCAGGCCCACAAGGGTATGCGTAGACTGTCAGTAGTAGATGATCTACTACTTACATCATGACTGCAGACAGTCCTGACTGTTTCATGCACACATGCACCCATGTCTGCATGCATAGATTACTTCCCGGTTATGCAACAAAATGGCGACAGAAGTCTCTGGGGGTAGGATTGCTGAACTTTCGCTGTTACTTGTCTTTGGATGCGCTTTAAATGTCACAATCTTTTTGGTCAATGGTTCTTGTATGGAATGGCATGGAAGATCCTTTTTCCCACTTTTAACCTTTTCACAGCCTGACTAATGAAGGCATATCTTACATTTCCAGTGTTGGGAGAACGTTCAAGCGTGGCTGTATACAGTTTGCGGCTGAGGGTACTTGACAGACGTCAATGTAATCACAGGCGACAGTGACGCTGCTGTCACGAGTTTGTGCTTCGCGAGGCAGACTCATGACAAGAAGGGCAAGATTTCTTTTACCGATAGATACGTCAACGAAAATTCTCTGGAGCAACGTTGCTCTTGCGCTGCTGGAAGAGTCTGTTGCAGCCAACACTGTGCAGTGTATCACTACCTTTGTGCTGGTGGTGCTTTTGTTAAGTCCCTACATCAGGACAAAGCGGAACGCCGTACCAGGCAAGATAGGTCCAACGCCAGTCTGTCCTGGATATCCCAGCCTCGGGAATGGCGGATTCCAGCCCGGTGCATCGAGCCTGAGTTTCCCGTTGGGGCCATAAGGTTTCAAAGGGTGCTTTAGTTGCCGAGGACGTTTGATCTCTTTATCTGAATCCTAGAACCGCTGCGATTACACGACGACGACAGCGACGACAGGTTGGAGGAATATGAGAATAGTTTTGCGCATATAAGGAGCTTGAAGAAATGTTTGGCTGAAGGAGCGATGCCAGTTGTCCTTCTCAGAGACTTTTATGCCGGAGACACAAGCGATGATGATGACCAGCCGGAGACTGCACCTGTCAAAGATGATCACTTCAAGCTCGTACACAACATCAATTTTCATGCAGGTGATCCCACACTCGGGGAAGTACAGCAGTTGTGTGATCAATTGGAGAGTTCATTCCATTTCTCACCGAATGAGATAATGAATATATGCAAGGTGACCAGTCCACAGGTCTTATCCCCAGTGTGAAGAGGGACTTGGCGGAGAGGAGGCTTCGTCAGCTGCAGCGGAGCAAGGAAAGAAGGTTTCGTGAGTTCGAGTTGAGGCTTGAACATGAATTAGAGGAGGCTGCCGAAGAAGCGAAGCCGGCATTGGCACCTTGGTGTTTAACACTGGAGACGAGCGAAGATCGGTCATTGTGCAGTTGCCATCGGCCCTTGATTCATGACAACCGGCAGTTTTGGCCTTGCTTGGAATGATAGCGCGAGGCATGGAGAAGCTCTGTTTACAGATGAGGCTTCTGCAAATGTTGGTGAAAAAAATTGGATGGAAACCCAACAGAGTATCAGATTGATCTTCGCTTCGATCGCAACGAACTGGTGGGCAAGCAGCGGCTGAGCGAAGCGCAGAAAATGACTAAGCTCTTGCAGTTTGTGGAGGGAAGAACTTTGAAGTCTATTGCTGGACTGGAAGGGAGCCCGAATGCTTACACTGAAGCAATGAAGATTCTCTGGCAGCGTTTCGGGCAGACCCATCAGGTTGTCACCTGCTGCATAGATGTTGGCTGAAGGTACAAACATTTCACGGATACCTTCAAGGTCTCAAAAATTTTGCTGACTTTTCAAATGCCACGTATGTCACGCTCTCAGGCATCGGTGGTCGGAACGAAATGACGACGAGGGACTTGGTAAAGATAGTGACAAGGTTCCCCATTGCCGAACAAGGAAAGTGGTGGGATGAGCCGCAGAAGATGTGGAGACAGGGTATGAAGCCCGACTTCGCGGCTCTTGTGGAATTGGTAGAGCGAAGGGCGGAAGATTTGAATGACACGATCTTCGGGCAAGCGGTACTGCCCCAGTATTACTCAAAGCCAGCCAAGTGGCGCTTCCCACAGACGGGGAGGGCCAATAGGATAGCATCATCTGCGTTACCTGCGGGAGAAAGCATTTGTGAGCACTGCAAGGGGGACAGGCATCCGGTTTACCTCTGCCCAGTGTTCAAGGCAAATCTGTTGAAGCAACTTAAGCTCATTGCCGTGCATTGAAGGTTGTCTTTCAACTGCCTGGGCAGTGGACACTCTGCCATGAACTGTCCTTCAACAGCCAGGTGTTAAGATTGCGGACAGAAGCCTCATACGCCGCTGCATTTTCAAAGAGGGGATGGAGGAACAGCTGCAGTGGAAGTGCCTCCTGCAGACGAGGACGCTGGGCGATCAGCAGTTTCGAGAACAATAGCCAGCGCAGCGTGCGGTGCCAAGGAGGGAGTATCCCAGCAGCACAATTGGATTGGACATTGTGTCTCTCACCATCATCACCGGGGGCAAGGACATCATTACAGCTTGAGCTCCTCGCTACTCTGGCTCGGAGACTTCCTTCGCTTTCAGTTTTTTGACACGGCAGATAGACACACAGCCATCCATAGGATTGCCAGTTTCTATAATCATCTTGAGTGGGGAGGGGGCTGTTAATGAAGGAGAAATCTACTTGTGTGTTTGTCCGGTCGACGATGACGAACTACATGTTGCGTGAAAAATTGGAAGGTTCTGCCCCATCTGAACATTCGTCAAGTCCACCTTGAGCAAGAAGAACTTCATGTACAATGCAGCTTTGAGCGGTTGCAGGTAAGACGTCTTTCGCTCGTCCGGAGAAAGCTTTGGTGGTGGTGAAGACTGCCTTCAGCTCAACCTCAG
>JAOWAR010061115.1:0-12885 GCA_028571005.1 Clathrina lutea
TCTGTGATTATTATTATTAGTATTGTTATTATTATTATTTCTTTAGGGATTCCCCAACAGGGAGAGTTTACCCTGATGCATGAATGGGGTCTCGTCAGTGAAAAGTACACAAGATCACTGAAGGCTAATAGCAAAGCAGATAAAGAAAGAGACTCTTTATGTAAGTAAGTTAAAGCGGAGGCAAGAGGATGGAAGTATTGCGTGATCCGGCTTCAATTTAAAAGAAAGGAAATGGTCGGTGCTTGCCTGTTGAAAATCGATAGGGTCATCAAGTGCCTAAATGGGTGCTGGCAAACAGTTCCAAAGTATAGAGGTATAAAAAAAGAAAGAAGAAATTCGCTTAGAAGTTTTTTACGGCGCCCAGAAGAAGGTTTCATAGTTTGCGCATAGCGCTTTAGCGACCACCCGGGCTGGTATGTACCCTCAACGATAGCAAATTTCGACTTTTTCATGTGTATGTTTGTCCTGAAAGCTAATGATACGGGCAGTTTATCGGAAAAAATTCGAACGGGAAGTCTGAAAGAAGAGGCAAAGAAACTAACCTGTGGCCGGCACGGCCTGCGGAAGAAGTCGTACGGCTGCGGCCCCGAGTGTCAGAGTACAATGATACTAAGAATTGGACGAGGGGGACTTCACGTTTTTTGTCGATGTCCACAAGTCCCGCGTGTTCATATAATATATTACACAAACGCTACAAGTGTACGCTTGAACACCAATAGATCGCGCATGTTGCTGCAAGAAGTTGAACCTTTTGAAGAAGGTTGCCCAAGATGTGACGTCGCTTTAGAAAGACGAACAACAAAATGCTACTAACCCCTTCGGAGGGGGCGAGGTTGTTGGTCTATAATCATAGTCATTCGAGGATGACGCAGGAAACAGATCTCCGAAAGGGCGAACGCTTCGCCTGACGGCCCTGAGGTTTCTACTCGTGACAGTACGTCGGTGTCTGGTGAGCAGTCTCCTCCTACATCGTCACAATTTTCAGAGAGTTGCTCAGCCGTTCCTCCGGGCGGGTCGTTGAGCACATTGCAAAAAGCATGCGGCAGCATACACCCGACCTAATTACAAGCAAGGGTGAAGCAGCGCGCAGGGAACCGGCCTTAAGTCTGTTGGACAGCGGTCGTGAAGCCATTGGTCGACAAAAGAGAGCCAGAGAGCGAGAGAGAGAGAGAGAGAGAGAGAGAGAGAGAGAGAGAGAGGGAGAGAGAGAGAGAAAGAGAGAGAGAGAGAGAGAGAGAGAGAGAGAGAGAGGGAGAGAGGGAGAAAGGGAAAGAAAAAGTACTAGGTGACCCGCACAATGAGTTCGATCGTGAACTTCGGTCGTGCAAGCGCGGCAAGGTCGAACAAGCATACTCTCGCGGCGTGTGTGGTTGTACGAACTCTGTTCTTTTTCTCACGCATTTCACAGTCCTAATTCCGTCCGCTGGCGCACTGTTCCTAATGACATCATCGGGCGGTCGCAGGGTGATGGACAGCCCCAACAAGTGCGCGTCGGTGTGTTTGTCAAAGAGGTACCTCAACCGCGCAAGGTAACTGTAGTTCGGGGCCTCTCTTCGCGTTTCAAGATGAACTTCGAAATATCTTTGGCAGATTTATCCGAAGTTTCCCTCTTCGAGATTCTGCCCATTCGACTCCGGGGAGATCCTCTCCTTGCGATCGTAGTTCCAGCCATCGCTGCAAGGCTGGCGCAGTTGAGGAGTCAACTTCCAGCTGCGCTCGCTCTCACCGTGAGGCCGCCGGGCCATATTTGGAAAGAAAAGACTTACACTTGAACCTATCTAAACCAATCGCGCACTGCGCGCAATGCATTCGCCGGCCGGAACCAAAAAAAAGCGACTTGTAGGGAAACCTGCAGTACGCATCCGAAGAAGGCTGTTTCTGAAACAGACTGTGTGTGTTCCTTTCCGAGACTGTATCTCACCTTGCGGCGGGCCTAATTTTCTGAAATTTGGCATGGACAGACCCCCTATCCTTGGATACAAAAGTTCACCAACGATCGTTTAGTTTCCTTCTTTTTTGAAGATACACACGTTCAAAGTGGTATTCTTCAACCAAACTCGGACCTCTTCTCGAAATGAATGGAACGCAGACTGGGAATAAACTTTCAAAAATCTCTATTGAACCTTTGTAGACGAACCCTCAAGACACGAGTACTACAAAATTTGTTGATTCTTTGCGGGTACCCGCACTTTTTATTTTTTGAAACTGAGGCCATTATTGCATAGCACCTCATTTTTCTCACCCGTCCATTGCTTACTTCTAAGTCTCTTTACGTCGAAATGACTGCCTTGTGAAGCACTTTCACACCAAAAGAACAGAATGAAAATCGGTTTGGGCTGACACAGGAGCGATTTTATTGAGCCAAACGTTTCGCTGTCCACAGCGTCGTCAGGAACGGTAGAAACACCTGTAGATGAAAGGCCAAAAGGTCTTTTAACACTGTGAAAACTTCACACTGATCCCGGAGCAAATGTTCCTTGATCACGCCAAGAAGACTTGGCCGAGGTGTGAGTTATTGAAGTGGGTGGGCTAGTGGTAGTTCATGAGATGGAGTCCGGCGATCCAAAGTCTACAAGGCACTTCGCGATAGAACACTTTAACCATGCCATGCAGTGCATCACACTCAAAAAGTAGATTCTTTCATTTTTCAGCCAAAAAAGTATATAAAATTGAAGCGCCCTGTTTTGATCTTCAACCTGTATTTTTTGCTTTATTTCATATCTTGGGCATAATTTGTGCTATTCTTAATGAAGGAATTTGTTGCATTTTGCGCCAAAAGGCGTCAAAACGTGGGATTCGGCCCAAAACGTTAGGCACCGCTTTCGAGAAATCATCATTTCCTTCAGCTGAACACTTTTCGGAAATTTTTTACCTATTTGTGAGGATTAAAATGTTTTTGTCTTCTCAATCAACGGAAAGGGACACGAAAAATGGCGTTTTGACAAACAAGATAATTGGGCAATTTTTCGAGATTCTTCGCTGACAGTCACCAGGAAAGGTTTTTCGGGAAGTTTAAAGTGTTGTTTACCATGGTAAAAAGGTTGCAAACTTAAAGTTGATCACTTCAATTTTTTTTAGGGAGAAGACAAAAGTTTCGGAGGTTTCGATTTGACGGCAAAATCTGCGCTGCTGCCAGCTGATCACCAGAGAGAGGGAAACCTGCGTGGGTACGAGCGTCACAAGTGTCGTGGGTCCGTGACGATGCCTACTCGAGTCGATGCGTTTTCAGATCGGCCTTGCAGTCACTTCCTTGAAATGTAGGTCGCTCTGGCAACCACTGCGTGTGTCTGTGCAAGACGGCGAAAATTATTTTCCAGCCGTGATGTTGAACAGCAGGAAAGCCACCCTTTCCGCCAAAGTGCGAGATGATTTTTTTAGCAGCACGCCTCCGCGATCTGGTGTTTCAGATCAAGGGAAAATGTTTCGTCGAGGAAAGTTTTTCGTCTACTCTTCGTCCTGGAAAGAGACCTTTTGTGACGACCGAAAAAGAATTGCCAAGCTAAAGGCGGTCTGGCGTTAAGTGTCCATTTATCTGCGCGGCTGAAGTAGTGGGAAGAGTAGCAGCTTTCGTTGCCGAGGGACTGGCCGTCTTCATCGAGCAACTGGGGTTTCAGTAGGGTCCTTGCAATTGGCAAGTTCTTCCTTTATTCATTCGAACAAGCACTGCATGGGAATCAGTGTATGCGCACAACAACTTTTTTGAGTTTACAGCATGTCTGAAAATAGGAAGTGAAAAGGTATTTTTTCGGCCGGTGCGCGTGATAATATTCTGAGGCCCATGTTTTCCAATCGGGGTTCCCATAAAAAAATTGAGTCTTCGTGGAAGTGCTCTTGTCTACTCTACATTGGGTCAAGGCCTCGTGAACACAGTAAAAAATTGACGGTGAGGCCCTTAGTCACCTTCGATGAATTAAAAAAAAAGAAAGGAAAGAAAAACGAAGTTGTCAGGAAGGGGTGCGGCTTTCGTCGCCGATGTGCGTTATTGAGCAGGAGTGGTTTCTTTTCGCGGGTCGTCAACTTGAAATCTGGAAGCTTTAAGTCGAATAAGCTACCCCATGATCCTTGGCATTCACAACGAAATTCTCAAAGCGCCTTCCAAATTCGTGGCGCACACGGAAGATTTAGCACGGGCTCATCGAGTAAGTCGTTCGCAACCTTGACCAGGCCACGGTTCGAGCTTTCGATAAAACTTCCAGTACCGATGGGCAATCACCTTCGGTCGCCCTTCCGTCGAATTTCGTATACCGGTACATGGGCCTTTTTCTGTTGTAGCGCTAGTATGAAATAAGTTTGTCACCCCCGGCCCTTTGCCGTTTGCAGTATCCGAACGACGACGGAAACTGGCCCAACCATTCGAAACAATTTGGACGATCGAAGGATCCGGAGTGCAGAACTTTGCGTGGTGTCCAGGTCAGCACGACAAATCACCATGCCGATTTCGAACACGTCGGAAGTTTGTGACGCGTGAGGCGTACGAGAACGTCATTAACCGATGTCCTAAGTATGGGTATTGACCTCTTCTTCTAAATCAAGCCTTTTTTTCTATTTCCATTTTTGCTGCAGCTTTTTTTTAAATCGAGTAGTTCAAAGGTTCAACTGACCAGTCGGAAAAAGGTATTTGGCTAGCGTTTATCCTTCAGCCAAAATCTTTGGTCGAAGAGGTATACCCTTTTAAGTGCCTGACATGCACCGTACCTGTTTCAGCCACGCAAAAAAGGAATGTTGTTCGGTGGGGCAGAATATGCTCCCGCTGACTTTCGTCAGTATGCCCTGCTTCACCGAAGATCTTGATTGGTGATACGTATGTGTGAATTGGACATATTCCTGCTCTCGTTCTCAGGATCTAAAGAGAATTTCCTTGTCGAAAGGCGGAGAAGTATTGGAACCGGGACACCGTCTGGATTAAGTTCTCCCTTTTCTGTCCAGTGTGTAAAAGAAGACCTAACGTTTTCCGCGTGTATGATTTAGAGGTCGTTTCACTTGGCGGCTTACTGCCTCAACTGCACATGTTAAGGGTCCAAAGCTGTCTTGGTTGAAAAGATGAGGAATCCTTGTCCATCGTGTTCAAGGTACGCCAAATTTCGTTTCTTCATAGAAGGATGTAAAGGACTTCTACTATTTTTTTACGTAATTTCTGACATAAGGCTTCATTTTATTTGTTACAAAACCATTGTGTCCCAAATTTGAATTCAACCCATCATTGCTTGCTGGTCACATAAATTCTGGTGCGATTAAGAACGTTTGTACCTGTTTTACTAATGTTATATAAAAGTTTGCTTTCCATAATGGTTCATGATTGTGTACGTGTGTCGCAAACGAACTATTAGGAAACACAATTTTCCAGAAGGTAAAATGGGTTCACAATAACATCTTCATTAAGCCTGGAAAACATCGTCCACTACTTTTTGTCTGGATTTGAAGATGTCATCCTGCCCTGTGAGCTTCGTTCAACGTCTGAACGCCCTTTTGTGTACAGAAACACTTGAAACATGCACAAGAACTAAGATAACTAAGAGAGGTATGGAATGACAGATGACTTGAAATAGAACGACTAAGTCCTTGGGCTGGTCCTTTTACCCGGCTCCCTGAGAGAGAAGTTGCAAAACGGATGCAGTCAATACCATAACCGGACATGGCGATGGGGATGTGCGAATGAAGTTCACTAGCATTTTCTTTTCTACTCTGGTTTTTATGTCTATATCTGAGTTTTCAGATTAATTTAAACAGAGAGGAAGAAAGGAATGGTAGAGAAAGATTACTTTCAAGTCATGTATATTTAATAAAGCCAGTTTGTTAAGTTTTTAGGTTTATCAGCAGTGAGAAAGTTCCGTTTCCATGGATAATGTTGATGACTGTGCTTGCATGCATATGTATTGCTCATAAATGCAGTTTTTTTGTCCTAGAAGATGTTCTCTAGCAGTTGGAAGGATACCAAGGAATAAGTCCGCCCATTTTGGCGATCTTCCCGCCTGCACTTCCTGCAACACGGCGTCCAATTAATCGAGCAAGGGTACGCTTGTACTGCTGGAAATCCACTTCCTAGTTGGGACTCAGGTTCCCCTCAAAAACGGTGAGAAAGGAAGAAAACTCATTAAGAATAAGCGTTTTCAGGCGAGAGGAGGAAAAGGAAAGTGGATTTTGGCCAAATAACTGACGAAGAAAACCTCGAGGCCTGCATCAAGATCGACGTCTCAATCTCAGTCTTGAGAAGGGCAGTTGGCGGCAGACTCAATTTTGGAAAATCGAAGGTCAAATTTAATGGTTTTCAGTGGCACAAATGCGCTGAATATTTTTTTCTGAACGGATATTACAGGAAGGAAAAAGTCACGGAGTCACTTGTTTCGAATCAAGTAATTCCGGAGTTACCAGAGGGAATCTACCGGGCGGGGGGAGGGGTTTAGTGTAAAACTGCACATCAGAGAAGCCTTTTTGTGAAAAGCGCAAGCGCATGGAAGTCAAAGATGGCGAGCACAAAATTGTGCCCGTTTCTCTGTGGCCAAAGTTGTTGCTATGACACGTGTTTATAAACGTACGCGTGTGCACGCACTCGTACACACAAGCGATGAACGTGGCCGGGATGGTGGTGTTTGATTGTGCTTCTTGCTTGCTGAAGCTCACAAATTTGGACGCTCTTGTGGTGAGCTTCAGAGGTGAATAGGGATGGATAAGCAGCGTATTCGTATGACGTTGAAGGCATTGTCGTAGTTTACTTGTCTCGATGTCTTCTCACGTTGACGAACGGCAGCTTTTGGCGGGCACTTAAGCAGGAGAAGGCATGGACGTCAGACCATCTTACCCCGGATGTCGGCTAATGCTGGAGCCATGTCTAAGAGAACGAGACCGGGGAACGATATAGCGGCATTCTATCGGACCCAACAACAACGTCATCGAGGAACCAGGTGCGTGTGAGCTTAGAGGTTTGGGTGTCAGTTCAAACACGACGATGACGCAGTGTGTACGGTTTGGTAGCTACTGCCTGTTCAGGTGCAGGCTTCAGCAGGGCAGAGGGAGGGAGGGAAGGAGGGAGGGAGAGAGAGAGACAGAGAGAGATAGAGAGAAAGAGAAAGGGTGTCGTGCGTGATTGCTTGCTTGTTTCTGTGCGTTGCTGACATTTGGAAGTAACTTTTTCTTTCACCTTCCTTTGAAGGAACCCGAGGTGTGTCATACCGACACAGCTGGGGTAACAGCCATGATTGTGTGGCGTGGCCTTTAGACACTGCATGGACTGATTGGACGATTGCCATCCAGGACACGTAGATCTACAGTGTTGAGTGTTGATATACTACGGATTTGTAATTTACCGGTACACCAACTAGCGATGTGACCAAGTACAGGTGCAGCATTATAATTATTTAGCGCACTGGACACGACAAATAATGGCAAGGCTTTTCTTTTCAGAGCATCAGCCGAAGTCAAGAAGCATGCTGGACAAGAAACAGAGAAAAAAACTTGTGTTGGTCTTATGGTGGATTTTCCCGGCAAGACTAAGCAGCTGCCCGGCGGTACATTCAACGTTTCAAGTGTAAAAAAAAGAAAAGGGAAGAAGGATAGCAGCCTTTTCGGTTAATGATCATGATCGGTCCCGCCTTTGTGAGGCATCACAGGCTACAATTTGGAACCCCGTTACACAGTGCGGCCTAGTGTCAAGAGCACTGCACGGCGATGCAACATTCAAAAAAACCTGTGTTTTTTTCGTAACTTGCAGCAAAGTTGGGAGAACACCTCATGGCAGAAAAATTGGGAAAACCCCTCCCTTTCCTAACTGATCGTCTATTCAGTGGCTTTCATTTTCACTGCGCTGCTTCCTGATGAACTTTTTTGTTTTTACTTCATCGCCACGCACTTCAGGAAAACACATTTTTTCCTTTTTTTTCCTCCCGGCTCTGCTCTCTGATGATCACCACTCGCTTCGGCAAACCACCTCTTTCTGCTAACTGTCACACTTTCTTGTCACTTTCGGGGGTGTCCCAAGATCAACAAAACACCTCAAGTTTGCTAACTGAGGTGTACCTTGAAAACACCAAGTAAAAAACACCTCTATGAGGTGCTCCTGTAGTACCAGCTCTTTTTCTCTGCCAAATGTGCACCCTGTACAGGCTGGGAGCACAAGAAAACTGCCTTTTGTGCGTGGAGGTCTTGAGAGCTGCACAAGGTTTTGTCGGAGCTGCTGGACTCGTGCAGCATGGTCTTCGCCACAACTTGTGGGGCAGCAAAAATGATGTGCAATGATTGGTCCGCCACTCCCCGTTTACGCCACAGAGAGGTATGCACTGTTGATAGTCCGAGTCGTTCACTTTACCCTATTCTGAGGCCTTGTTTAAAATTTATTGGGTTAAATCCTTCCGTTGGACCGGGGGAAAAGCTTTTAATGTGCTCTTGTGTTCAAGTTTACTGTATGGCTCAACCATGACTTTGATGTGATGGTGTACACCCTTCATGTGACAAGAGAGGGTTGTTTCATTTTTTGCCTGCAAACATAGACTGTCCTGTATGTTTTCTGATGAGGACTGAAAATGACTTTACCACAAAATGAGGAATTGTCTAGCCTTGTTCAGTGAAAACTTGATGTTTTTGGAAGCAGTATGTCTCTGCAAGTAAACATTACATAAATACAATAACAAAAAAGCACAAGGAAACAACAAAAACTTTAAAAAAATTAGGTGTTCAGAACCACTGTGGCGAATTGTCCGTGCTCCATATCCAGACTGTTTAGTACGAAGTGATCGAATTTGTTTGGGCGGAGGTTGACCATTACACAACAGCCGTTCCGTTTACTAAATTGACATACAACACCATTGGTGAACATACTCATAGGTAGCAAGAATATATCTGCCATCCATTAGTCTAATCTCAGGAAACAGAAGGCAGAAATAAAAAAACTCAACCTTCATTGACAAATTCGGTGGAATTAAGGTCAAGAACAGAGTGAAGTAAATCTTTCCCAAAGCATACTGCAATCAGGCATTGTCTCGATCATCAGTCAGGGTATCCGAAAGAACTATTCGTTAATGAATCAGTATATTCGTTTCAACACTACATCACGCAATCTCGCCATCCTCAAAAAGGATGGTTCGAAGACGGATTTCCAGCACACACGATCCGATCGACATCAGAGTCATCGGAAGATGTTAACGGCGAACTCCTGGACACACCTAATCCAAGGTGCGTTTTGACGTTTTCCCTCACTCCCGGAGGACAACCAGTGAAACGGCTGAGAGCTACTAATCCAAGGAGCCTGAAGAAGAAATATATAAATGCAAGGAAAAGGGGAGTCAAAATCTTACGACGAAAATTTCCTGAAAGGGCAGAAAATATTAATAATAATAGTCATAATAATAACAACATTACTGTTTTGGCTACAGATCGCTTAATAGTGGGATAGCTACAAACGTTTAAACAAAAAGTCCGCCCATTAGATCAAAACCTAGCTTTGTGTTAATGTTTGAAAGGGTTGAGGGAGCTTGTGCCCCTAATTGTGACAAAAGAACGTTGGAACAATGAGAAGAGAGAGAAGGAGCGGGCGAGCGAGAGAGAGAGAGAGAGAGAGAGCCAGTGAGAGAGATGGAGGAGAGAGAAACGGACAGAACGAGAAAGAGACAGACGGAGAGAGACAGAGAGGGAGGGGGCGAGAGAGAGAGACGGTGGAGAGACAGAGAGAGAGAGAGAGAGAGAGAGAGAGAGAAAGAGAGAGGCGGAGAGAGAGACCAAAAGCGAGATTGAGATAGAGGGAAAGAGCGAGAGAGAGGGAGAGAGAGAGAGAGAGGGGACGGAGAAAGAGAGAGACACGGAAAGCGAGAGCAAGAGAAAAAGAGAGCGAGAGCGAGAAAGAGAAAGACAGAGAGAGAGAGAAAAAGACAGAGAGAGACAGAGAGAAAGAGAGCGAGAGAGAGAGAGAGAGGGAAAGAGAGAGAGAGAAATAAAGAAAGAGAGAGAGAGATAGAGAGAGAGACAGACGAACATATTTCACCAAAATACAGTGCAAAATACTTACCTCCTGCAGGGTTTCGCAGGGCTTTATATTCCCCGATCAGGCCCAATGTGGCTGGGCAGCACGATCCTTTTCTTCTCGCAGGTAATTTCTTCCTAATGATGGGTTTTTTCGAAAGTGTACGTCCTAGTCAACCTTTACTCGGGCAAGCAGACAAAAGTGTATGTCCTCGTCAACCCTCACTTGGGCAAGCAGACGCGTTCGAAGGCCTGTGACACGAGCCAACTTCCAAAGCACTTTCCACTGCAGCATGGACAAGTCCTGGTCAAGCGAAGGACGGGTGATGGGTGAATGACCTTCACCGCTGGAGGGGAGAAACAACAACGACCAAGACTTCTTGCCCATCAGTTGCTCACATGCTTTTGCGGCTGCACCCGAGCGCGCGCGCGTGCTCACTTCGTTTCCCGCCATAATCAGCAACAGTCTGGGTTCCAGATGGGGCAGCTTAACGCGAACTTGACAACAAGGACTCACACTTACTAGTCTCTAATGTGCGGTATTAACGGTGTGGGGGGGGGGGGGACGGTGGGACAATGTGGCCCCTTCACTTGGCAGGGTTAATCACTCCTAACGTCCCGTGATGGAAATCCCCACTTACGTGTGTTATCTCGTGTCGAGGGTTTGATGAGTTTGCATGAAAAAGGACCTTCACCATTATACTCAGGGCTGAATGATGCATCAAAACAGCCTAACATATTTTCTTAACCGAGATACCAAATTAATCTTGGCGTTGGACTTCGATCTTCCCAGTGTGATCAAAGTTTTGTCTCCTTCCATTCTTGCTAGAAGAGTTTACCGCTGCTATCACCAATTGGGTAGGTGGTTTCTGTGGGCTTTGCTATTTCGCAACCATGTGCCACAATGAGCTTTGTCTCCGGCTATAGCCAGTGGAGGCATTTGTGTGCCATGGTGGCTTCTGGAGAGCGACGCTTAAGCGTGTAGTGTACTCCACGTCGTGTGTACACAGTGCTCCCAAATCTCGATCGAGGTTTGCATTGCTGTGATACGAAAGCGGTAGTTAAAGAGGGTGGAAGAAGGACAGCTTCGGACAATTTGGGGATTACTCATTATCCCCATTACTGGCTGTTAAACAGCCAATGATTTTCAACATTTCCTCAGCCTTCCCGAGCTACACTTCAAGGGAGCGAATCTTGGGGCAGGACCAGGGAGTTGCAATGTCTAGTTTGATCTCCTTGCAGGGTCTACGCGAGAGGTTTGTTCTTCCAAGCCCGCACACTGACAGGTGAACATTCATAACATTTCCTTTTACTTTCTACTCCTTGATTGTTTTTACAACAGGAGGTAAATTAGGCCTGGAAAGAAGCACAATTTAATTCAACCTCGGTTGCCACCGGTCTTGGCCACATGTGTGGCTTGTTCACTGAAGGATGGACTCAAGGTTCGTCAGGTGTGTTTGGAGGTTGGTGTAGACGACTTAAGGAAGGCCTTTTCATCACCTGGCCTGTTTCCAATAGACACAAGCTATGATCATTTGAGGAGTAGGTACACGCCGTTTTATCGTCCACTTGTTTTGTAGACATTAGGAGCGGTATCTGGTATACCATTACAAATCTTTTCATGACAGCTTGCTCTAGACTGAAAACAGACTGGACGGAACCTCGTGTTCACTTAATATGATTGATTTACACCTAATACTTTGTTGTCTTTTTCAAAAGTCGTTTGAATGGATTGAAGCTCCCCAACTGAACGTGAAAGGTTGAAACACCGTCATTCACTGTTACGCAAGCTGACTTCTACCTTTTCTACCGGAAATTCTTGGCCACCCGTTTGTATCCAGCATAGAAACTATTGTTCAGGAAATGAAAACACACTCACCCTGGCATGAATCCGACAGTGTCGTTAACAGACCAGAAGCTTGAAACACACTCACCCTGGCATGAATCCGACAGTGTCGTTAATCGACCAGAAGCTTGACATTGTGCAATTCTCGTCCTGTCATTAACGTTGTTTGGTGAGAAGCTGTAGCCAACATCACATGTGTACGTAACATCTGTACTACCAGTGCTGCTGTAGTAAGACACCTTGCCGGTGGTGTGCGCCCTGTTCATAATCGGAGGAGCATTGCACGTCACTGTTGAGCAGATAAAGCGAGAAAACTCAGCTAACCGAACTCACGCAAGTTTTAGGTTGGTTTCCCACCTTGCTATGTAAGTAAATTCATCTCACACATTTATTGACTTGTGCACTGTTAACATAACCGATAATAGTTTCCATCTAAGAATTAGATTTTGACACCTGTGTGTACATCTTTGGTGGTGTTTTGTAAAAAAATGGCGGACCTAAACTTTACTTCACTATCTCCTAATTCTACATTACACAGCAGTGCATTGAGGGTCACCTCTCTTCTGGGTGCTCTAAAACACGGTGTTCTTGCAGTTTCTGATAGCTTATTTGAAGAGCAAATGTATGGGTGGAAAGAAATTAACGTGTTCGGGTGGTTGGACGGGTAGTAGAGCGTAATGCCCTCCGCTGCCGGTTTCGTGTACACTGTCTGGTGCCTATTACCGTCACTGTTGGTGTTTAGTTTCATGTCGAGTATCGGTAAGTAGGCGTCCGTGTGGGGTATCTCCATCTCGAACTTGATCGTTGGATGCTGATTGTTTAAGGGCAGCGGTGGGCTATCCGGGCATCCCTCTCCAGTGGAGAGTAAAATATCATTAGACACCAGATACCGATGGGCCCTTGGTTGATTGGGCCGTGAGGATCCTCGTTACAACAGTTCCCACTGCTTGCTGGCAATGGGGCGCAAAAACAACAAAAAATCTTGCTATTTTCCTTAAAGTCTAGAGGCTTTTCACATCAGGCTACAGCCTTCAAACTTTCTGGCCTTGTTGCTAGTACTAAGGCCTACAAAACTTTACTACAGATTGTCCAAT
>JAOWAR010061226.1:0-12881 GCA_028571005.1 Clathrina lutea
CTCTTCCTTCCGTCTCTTTACATCTGCGCAAGCAAGAACAGCAAGAGTAGCAGGATCTGTCTCACGCGCTTCCCTCTCAGTTTTGGCCTGAGCAGCTTCTCGAGCCACGCTTGTCAGTAGTCCTAGCCGGCGTACAGTTTGGCTTCGGAAACTTTCCTCCAGGCGACTGATAAGGCGTTCCTTTTTCCATAGTCAATCTCCTCTTCAGAGACACAGGCGAAACTAAAGAAGCTTAGACAAGCTGCGTAGACAAGGAACTGCCAGCTGTCAGCTGCCGAACGCGGGAATACTGACAGTGAAATTGAGTTTCCCGCGCCCAAACTTTGGGCCAAAGACCGGCACGCGAACTGCTGTGCATAACAGATGTAGTCGAAGAGCATTCTTTCACTCGATTATACTTTCCAGGGTGACTGTATAGTCCTCTGATAATACGACAGAGAGGCACTGGCAGCAAGAGGACAATTGGTGGAATGATCCCATAGATCACTTTCACTCCTGAGCAGACCATCAAGGAACCTTCAAGTCCATTCACAGTAGAAGAAGGCGAGTGAACTTACCGCCTGGATCTAGCAAGGCAGGCAAACACACAAAAAAAAAGAGTTCGTTGCACTGTCAGGTTTCACGACGCCTGCTTTCAGTAGAACAGTGAGCTCGCCTTCACTTATATTTTGTCCAGGCGCTTTCCGTTCAATGCCCAACCAAACGTGTTCTTAGACGATGATCACTTCTTGTACACATATCGAAATGTGGCCGATAAGAATAGAAGACACAGTCTCCGGAGAGAACTACCATTATCCCAGTTTAACATCTGTAATACGACAAACTTTGGAATGAAATTCCATTTATTCCCATGCAATTCATAAGCAGGCAATAGCTGGAATGGATCTCAGCTCAACGGAACCCCGACAATACTCCCTAGGCCTTTCCGCAAGGTTTGTGCACAAACTCTCACCTCTCACCAAGCACCAAGCATGCCGATTCTCACGCTCACACCATGAGTACGCATCACACCAAGACAACTCCGCCCGCTGCAACTGCCGATCAGCCCATCAAGCCTTGTCTTCAGGTCACAGCTGAAGTTCCATTGTCTCTCCTCATCTCTGTTCCACAGACATGGATATGGAAACTGCTCTGAAGATCCTTCTTGTCGGAGACGGTGGTTCTGGCAAGACTTGTGCTTTGATAAGATTTGTAGACGGAAATACAAGAGAATTGATGTTCCCTCCGTCTATGGACGAAGGTTCGTGGTACCCGCAAAAAATGAAGACTCTCGGAGATCGAGCTTGTGGATACCAGCGGATGTGACGACGTCGTACCCTTTTTGGGCTGGAGCAGTGAGGATGCCGAAGTATTTCTCATCTGCTTCGCTGTAGACTCGCGGGAGTGCTTCTCCAACGCTCTCCACAAGTGGACAGAAGGAGTGAAGCGGTAGGCAGCTAACGTTCCGTATATTCTCGTCGGAAACAAGTCGGAAATTCGACGAGACCGGCGATCTCCGGACGCTCTAAGAATGCCGATTTTTGCGAGACTCAAGTCTTCCGGCATCTTGCTTAGGTGAGAAAGAACTGTAGGGAAGAAAGCAGACAGGCCGCCGGAAAGTCTCGACCCTCGCAAAAATCGGCGCTTTGATTTTTTATGGCTAAATTTATTACTTTCCTTCTTGCCCCAAATCACCCTTTAACCTCTTCATAGCTCTGCTCAGAGGCACAGCGCGTGTCCTCGTTAACAAGCTCATCCAGGCCTTTAGTCGTAGAGGCCGAGCACTCAAAATACATTTTTGGTCCGATTTCCTTCGCAGCTGCTTGCGCTTCGGCCGGATCGATCGGTTTCTCCCTTCGTTCTTAGAGCGTTCAGACATCACCGGTCTCGTCGAATGTCCGACTTGTTTCCGGCGAGAATATACGAAACGTTCGGTGCGTACCGCTTGACTCCTTCTGCCCACTTGTGCAGAGCGTGGGAGAAGCTTTCCCCCCAGTCCACAGCGAAGCAGATGAGAAAATAAATCTATGTACGAAGCTGATGAAGACCAAGGGACTCCAGAGGACAATCTCCAGCTGGCCTCAGATTCACCAATGAGATGGTTTGCCAAATGGAAATTATCCGTAAATGTTAAGGAGACTGCTCTGCTTCTAATTCGCAGATGTGGAACGCCAGCTGCATCTATTTCCATTAGCATTAATGGCCAGATTGTAAGTCAGCAGCGCAAACACAATTGCAAGCACCTTGTGGTAACCATTAATGATTCACTTACCTGGAATGACCATGTCGACTCAATTTGCACTAAGGCAGCTCAAGAGATTGGTTTCCTTTACCGGATAAGGAGGCGTCTCTCCCCTCTATCTCTCCTGAACTTGTACACAATGTCCATCCGTCTGACTCTAGAGTATTGGAGAGACTGCAACGCCACGCAGCCCGTTTAATTGCTAAGGAGCCATTCCGTTCTCAACTCCAACACGCTATCATCCTTGCCCGGACTGGTCTCCCCACCCTATCCCTTTCTTTTTCAGGCAGTGTTCGCATTTAAATTTATTCTTGAATCTTTGCCAGAACACATCTCCGACAATGACTGTCTCCGAACCTGGAGGGCCGGGAAACCGGAGAAAGCAGCGTCGCTGAGGAGTATGGAAGATATCCGCTTGCCTAAACCTAGCTCAAGTGCTCTTAAACAGTCTACTTTCTATATTTGTCTCTCTCTTTGGAATAGCCTGCCTTACAACATCAAACATACGTTGTCTCTGAGCTTCTTCAAAGCCTCTCTCTCATGTCTTGATCCTTAACCTCCTCACCCACTGTATTTCCTTTATATCAGCTTTAGTATTTCTCTTTCCCCCATTTCCACTCCCCTTTTCCATGTGTTTTCCCCTCCCCTCACCCTTAACACTAGCCATAATACCGCTATTTGGCTGAGTAGACAATAATAATAATACTTCGGCATCCTGACTGCTCGAGGTCCAGACCAAAAAGGGTACGACGTCGTCACATCCGCTGGTATCCACAAGTTTGATCTCCGAGAGTCTTCCTTTCTCGCGGGTATCCACGAACCTTCCTCCATAGACTGAGGGAACATCAGTTCTCTTGTACTTTTCTTCCACAAATCTTATCAAAGGACAAGTCTTTCCAGAACCACTGTCTCCGACAATAACAATCTTCAGAGCAGGTTCCATATCTGTGGGACAGGTGAGGAAGAGAGACAACGGAACTTCAGCTGTGACCAGAAGACAACAAGGCTTGACGGGCTGATCGCTGATCGGCAGTTGCAAGAATGATCTTCAAAGCAGGTTCCATATCCATGTCTGTTATTGTTATCAAAGACCTGACTTTTATTGTAGATCTCCAAGATCGCCAAGAGCATAAAACATTCTCACCAGCTCTGGCCGAAAAACGACAATGTTAAGCTTGAAATCATAAACGAGTGCATGTAATAGCGGAGTGCAAAAGGTGCACAGTACAAAGGTCATAACAAGGTGCATACTACAAGTGTAGCCCAACAGGTACAATGTCTGTGGAACAGAGACGAGAAGGAGAGACAACGGGATTCAGCTGCATGTGACCAGAAGACAACAAGGCTTGTTGGGCTGATCGGCAGTTGCAGCGGGTCACATGTCTTGGTGTGATACTAAGCCTGTAGCAGACACTTACTCAAGTGTTGGGGAAAGATAATATTTATTAAACAACAGAGCAAAAGAGCGTAATCAGAACCTGAGTTATATAGGCAAGCTGGGCAGGCCAATACCAACTGGTCATGAGCAGTCACAACTAGTTGTGGGCCTTAACCACAAGACAAGCAGTGCAAGGTAACACTCAGTTTGAACAGGTGCACGAGTTTGTGACTGTGACACCACCCCCCTCCGATAACGAGAACATAAGGTAATATAACAAGATGGATTAACACAAGAAGGGAATTCAATGGCGTTACTCTCCACAGTTCTTCTTGTAAACTTCCAACGGTATTAAATCTTCACCATTTTCATTCTTGAGGTAAGGCTCCGGTTCCCAGGTAGCGTCGGGGTAGCTAACCCATTTGACCAAGTACTGCAAGCCTCGACGATTACGACAATGGGCGAGCACCCTTTCGACAACATATCTTTCGAAACCGTCGAGATATGTCATTGGCAGAGGTGGTTCGACATACCTTCCATCGAACTCAGTGCTGCTGTAGTGCTTCTTCAGGGCACTAATGTTAAAAACGGATGACATTTTAGCTCATGAGGTAACTCCAGTCGAATTGCATTCGGTGCGATCTCCAGCGCCTTGAAGGGACCGTTCCATCGCGGTCTCAGCTTATCACAGGGACGATTCCGAGATTTGGGCGCTAGCAAAAACTCGCGGTGCACCATGACATTGTTGCCAACGTTCAGGTTCAACGTCTTCCTCCCCTTGTTGGAGTAAAACGATTGTCTGGCCTGAGCTGAAATTAGGCAATCTTTGGCACATTTTAGGGACAACTCCCGCTTCATCAACCAATGATAGGGTGAGCCCACCTCGTCGCCGTCGCCTCTGCGTGAGGTAGGACCCAAGAAGGACGCCGGCGTCAAGGGATCATAGCCAAAATTGAGGAAAAACGGGGACTCGCCAGTCGAGGCTTGACACGAGTTCTTGATGGCAAATTGGTACACAGGTGTCCCAATTCATCTGCTGATGGTTCACAAAGGCTCAAAAGGTCTCTTCGACCTCGCGATTTATTCCTTCGGTTTGCCCATCTGTCTGCGGGTGATCAGCAGAGCTCATTTGGAGCTTTGTTCCAAGAAGAGCGAAAGGTCCCTGAAGAGGGCTGCTGTAAACCGAGGGTCTCAGTCGGACACGATTGTTTTACTCAGTCCGTGATGACAGAAAACGTGGTCAATGTAAAGGCGAGCAGCACCCTCAGCGCTAATGGTTGATGTTGTTGGTACCAGATGTGCATACTTAGTTAAACGGTCAACAAGTACAAATATGGCATCATTGTGGCGACCGGTGCGTGGAAGTCCCGTAACAAAGTCCATGCTGATATCTTCCCAGGGTTTCTTAGGAACTGGCAGCGGCTGCAAAAGACGGACCTTGGTTCTTGATGACTTGCTGCGCTGAAACAATTCACAGGTGTGCACAAACTCCTTCACGGTTTTGCCCATACTTGGCCAGAAGAAAAATTTAGAAACATTCCACAAGGTGCGATCTCGGCCAGGATGGCCCCCGACCGAACAGTCATGGTGGTCCTGCAGGATCTTCAAACGCATAGGTCCACGGGGAATACACAGGCGAGCAGGTTGAGAGTCAATGAGATAGAGCCTTTGCCGAGTTTCATCCCAAAGGTAGCGATCATGAAAGGCATCATCCTTGCTGGTAGAATACAGCCTCTTCATAAACGACTTGCAGAGCTGATGACCTCGCAGAGTTTGTAGAACTTAAGTGGGTAAGATGTTCCTCCCAATTTCGGCTGAAAATCAGGATGTCGTCTAAGAAGACCACAACAAATCTTCGCAGGTAGGGCCGGAGGATGTGATTCATCAGAGACATAAATGTCGCCGGTGCGTTGCAAAGTCCGAACCCCATTACCTTGTATTGAAAATGTCCAAGGGGGTATTGATGGCTGTCTTTGGAATGTCTGACTCACGTACCCGAACCTGGTTGTAGCCAGAGTGTAGATCTAACTTCGTGAAATATTTGCTTCCCTGTATCGTGTCAAACAAGTCGTCTGTATTGGGCAAACAAGCTTCATTCTTAACCGTGATCTGATTAAGTTCCCGCCATATGGCCAATCGCATACCAATCGCAAACTTCCGCCCATTTTTTTAACGAAGAACACCAGAACACCAAAGGGTGATTTGCTTGGTTCTATCAGTCCCTTTTCCAATAAGGCCGACAACTGAGCCTGGAGTTCATCAAACTGAGGCTGTGAAAGGCGGTACGGTGCTTAGGAGGGGGGTTTTGAGCCCAACTCCAAGTCGATCTCATGGTTGACTTGCCGTAGGGGTGGTAATCTTGCGGGAAGAGTCTTGGGGAAAACATCGTGATACTCTCTTAGCAATTCCAGCAACTGACTCCGTGGACTATCTTTGGACTTAACCTTGATCATGGACTCCAAGTCGACCTTATCCGTCTTGATAGCTGGCTGCTCCGCAGTCACATAGGCCAAAAATTCCTGATCTCTATGCCGAAGGGCGTGACGAGCTTGTTGTCCCGATATGAAGTTCAAATGGACGTCAGGTATTTCATCTTGAAGGTAATTTTCTAGTGCCAGCTGAGCAATCCAAGGCTGAATGTCCCCAATCTTCACTTCGTTGGTTCGATAGTTAATGAGTGGGTTATTCTTTGCAAGCCAGGGCTTTCCAACGATGACGTCGTACCTTGATAAGGGGAAAACCGTAAACGACTGTTCCTCCCTTAAATAGGGTAGCACCAAGTGCACAGGCTGGGTAAGAGTATGCTGCTGTCTGTTAGTGGTTCCACCCGCCAGGGTTATGGTGAATACACCCCCAGAGGTCTGAGTTTCAAGGTTATGTTTGTGTACAAAGTCCGCCGACATAAAGTCGTGTGTTGAACCGGAATCTAACAGTATCAATGCCTTATGGCCATTCAGACGGCCATGCACTCGCAGCAGGTCACACAATCCATTGTTGAGAACTGTCACATTGCTCACCTCTGGTAATGACTAAGACGATCCAAGGTCCGGGTTCGCCTGACGGATTGAACGGTTCGGCAGGTTTTCTCGGTTTCCATCAGTTTCGTTGTTCAACAGGGTGTCCTCTAGTTCCTGGGTTTCGTTGTGTTCACGGTTCATTTCTTCGTTCTCCGCCCGTTCTTCTATGGTTAGTCCAAGGTATCTGTTCTCTGTCGAAAGCTCAAAAGACGGTACAGGCGCTGATCCTTTCGCCAATGACTGCGCCCGATCGCGAAATGTCATTGGCGAAGTGCGTTTGGGTGACGCTCCGGGCAATCTTTCGAAATAAAACCTTCCTTACGACATTTAAAATAATGACCCTCACGTTTCAATAGTTCCCTTTCCGAATTGTCGAGCTTTCCGGCGATAGTGTGCTCGCTAGGGAATCGCTTGAGATTCCTTCTAGGTTGCAGAAGGCACAGTTCGGCGGCGACAGGAAATATTTGACCATACCCCCGAGCTGTTCGTGCCGCTTGAATCGCCTGCGACAGGTTTGTCGGGTACTCCCGCATGGTATCGCTGCAAAGGGTGTCCGAAAGGCCTCGGACAAACAACAGGGCTCGAGATAGTTCGTCCAGGTCAGTAGCACTGAGGCTGAGGCGTGAAAACTCTCGGGTATAATCGTCCAGAGATCCTGTCTGAGTCAAGGGGAATAGGTCGAGACGAGCATCTTCCTCGGTGCGTAAGGGTCCAAACGTTTCTTCAACTTGTGTTTCCAGTGTGGGCCAGTCTGCAACCTCAGGGCCTGCTCTCCAGTGCGCCACGTACCATAGTAGCGCGCTCCCTTCCAGGAAAGAAGTTGCAAAATCGACCTGTCTTCGTCCATAGGTAATTTCGTTCGAACGCAAGGCCAGTTCAACCGAAAAAGACCATTCTCTGAAGCAATGGACATCGCCATTATTAAAGGCTTGGGAGTTTTCACAGGCTGCGAGCGAAAGTTTGTCATAGACGTCGCCGGCTCCGAGTCTTCACTGGTCGGAATGCACAAAGAGCCATGCGTCCTGACTCTTAAACGGAACGCCTTGCACTGACAATCCAGCTGACAAGGGAGGCTACACCTAGGCCGATAGCCAAAGTGAGCGCGAAAAAAACACAAGCCATCCTCTGCTACCAGTGTAGCAGACACTCACTCAAGTGTTGGGAAAGATACATTTATTGAACACCAGAGCCACAGAGCATAATCAGAACCTGAGTTATATAGGCAAGCTGGGCAGGCCAGTCCCAACTGGTCATGAACAGCCACAACTAGTTGCGGAATTCGTGCCTTAACCACAAGACAAGCAGTGCAAGTGTCAGTGCAAGGTAACACTCAGTTGGAACCGGTGTACGAGTCTGTAGCTGTGAAATTCCCACACTTGCAACAGCCTTCCTTCAAACAGAGTGTCAATTCCGCGATGCGCCCTTTCTGCGCCAAGAGTGCACTTTGCTGGCTCACATCCGTTCATCGCCAAGTGTCTTTGCTTACCAAAAAAACGTCTGCAAATTCACTTCAGTTACCTTCATGCCCCGATTTCTGGATGAAAACAACGGTCGTAATCAAAGGGATTGCGTGCCATAGATTTCAATCAAATTCGCTTATATCATCTGATATCGATCGATCTGCTTAGAGAGTGTGTTCTTAACATATAGGGAAGATTTTGATACGATGTGTTATAATTCATCATGGCAGCCCCACCCATTCACTACCAACCAAGCATTTTCAAACGGATTACCTCTGTGGCAAAAGCCTTCAGACAATTTAAACTCCCTGTCTCTTGCAAGGAAATACCAGCTATCTCACCAAGAAGATCATGTGATGAATGGAAGAAGAATTGATATTCCCTTCGGACATCGAGACCAGATGAGAGGGATCTCAGGACGTTTAGTGATCTACTGACTGGCACGTTCTCCTCGGTCCAGCGAAGGTATGCGTTGTCATAACTGATCCTATTTCGCTGTCTTCACCCTCCTTCCTTTCTACAACCTGCTTTTTTCACACTAGCCATGCAAATAGAGGAGAGATATGGTCTTCCTTTCTGAACCCTTGCAGATACTCCATCGTCTTGTGGTTACAAACCACTGGCTCATTCGTCTCTCGGGCCAAAACAATATGCGCATCATTTGTGTTCATAACTGCGCTAACTAAATCCTGGAGATGGCCTTCCTTGCTACGTCCAGAAGAAGCATTCTCTGACCACATAGGTTGAGAAAACATTCCAGGTGAGAAAGTTTTCGAATCGGCGCGCTTCGGCCTCCTGTTTACATGACAACGCCCGAAAACGCACAGAAACGCCCCGAAAACGCTCTCCGAAGTGTTTCTTGAGGAAACTTTTTCGTATCAACACAAAAACGTTTTCATGTAAACGCCGGAATACGCAGAAAACGCTGAAAATATCCACGTGAGGAAGCAGAGGCCAAATAAAGCGGGCAATGTGAAATTGCAGAAAGCGCAGGAAATTTCCTTCTCATGCCCGTTCGCTCGAAGTTCGCTCTGCTTCTGCTTTGAGCATTTTTCACAACCTTCTCTAGACTTTTCTCGCTCGGTTTATGTGTTCCTTGCCGGTTCGATAATTATGTACACCACACAGGATTCCGCACAGCCAGCCAGCAGCTCCCTGAAGGCACAGTCGTTCGTCTGGACCGATGATGAAGTGCGTCTTTTGCTTGAAGTCACGAAGGAGTACAAGCCGCGGACGGGGGGTGAAAGTACGGACTGGGAGAGTGTCCGACATTCTTCTGCGGCTGGGAAAAGGTTCCTGAAATTGGGAGAACCTCGCCGCCAGATGGGATGGCGCTTGACCTACCCCATGGCAAGGCTAAACTGATTCACTCTGAAGATCGTAGCTGTGAAGCTGAAAGCTATCCGGTCAAGGTGACTCTAGGTACTGATCGCGGCCTGCAGATAGCTGGCGCCATATTTCATCATAGCAATGCCATGCAAACGCTAGGATGTGTACGAATCTAGCTGTGGACCGTTTACATGAAAACGTTTTCGGTTTACGTAAACGATTTCATGTAAATGCACGAAAACGATTCGAAAACGTTTTCTTAGAAAAGAAGTTTTCTTAGAAAACGTTTTCAAGTAAACGGGGCCTTAGCATTTTGAGGATTTTAGGGTAGGTCGTATATCCTTGGCCACTGGGACGATCACTTTTTTGCTGCATACAAGTACCACGTGGCAGAGAATGCTTTTTGAGGGTTGGGACAATTAAGACCACAGATAGTTTTGGTGGCATGACTTGGATCAACATTGATACGGGCAGAGAAGGCAGCTACACCTAAGTGTGTATTAATATGACCAAATCGAGTCCTTACTGAGCTGGTGACTGACAGGCTTTGGGCTCTTCCATTTTTTCTTTATCCGAAAGATGACCAGGACAAGAACAATGGCCAGGATGACCCCGCCAATACCACTTCCAGCACTTGCTAGATACACAGATGGCGTTATTCCTTCCTCTGACTTTTGAGTTTGCTTCAGGATTGTGTCAGTTGAACTGCTTGTGGCCATTGTTGAGGTGCTCATTGTGGTAGCAGTTGTTGTTGTGCTGACCATCGGCAGCGTGCTGAAAGATGTTGTTGTACTGACAAACGTCGTTGTGTTGATGACTACTGGAAAAAAAGGAAGAATAAGGTTAATGATGTTTAGAGATATGTTTACGGCTGTAATTTGTTGTCTCCCTTACAGCAGGACTCCATGCTTCGACAATTTTTTTTCATAACTTTAAGATATATCGTTCAGCTTTTCTTTTTGTTTGAAACGCCATGTAAAGTAAAGTACTTTCAAACTGTTTTGGAATCTCTCGAGCTTTTGGAGTTTCCAGGATTCCAGAAGAAAATCTTGAAAATGTAAAGCGACAAACTTTCCCGGCGGCAAAATTTCACGATTTCAACAAAGGCACAAATTAGCGGCGTTAAATTTCGCGATTTTGAATTTTGCCTGGCGCAAAAAAACAGTGCTATTTCAGGAGGTCAAACGTGCCACACATACATGCCACGTGCACGGTGTCAGGTAAACTGTACAATACATCTGAATGACTTGTAATACATGTTTACTAGTACACAGATTGCACAGTACTGTGACGAAGCCGAACAACAGTTGCGCGCTCTACCGGTGAAGGATCGCATGGCCTTCGCGCAGCGACACCGACTGTGCTGGAATTGCCTGAGGCAGCATCATTGAGCCTCCAAATGTCGAGCCAGGGGCAGGTGCTCCAGAGTATCACAGCGTCATGCACGATGCACTGGACACCTCGTCCACACGGCGAAACCCAACTGGTTCAGCGCAAGGCAACGGCGAACAGCAACAACAGCGACAGCAGCAACGTCAGCAAGGAGAAATCCGAGCAAATGGATGCCATGCGGCATCGAGGCAACCACCAGTCCAGCTGATGACAGCAGTGGCCGAAGTGCAGGGCTGCTCTCTCTGAGCCAAGGTACGAGTGTTTCTAGACATGGGCTCGCAAGCATCATTCGTGACCATGAGGCTGCTGCAGAAGTTGGAGCGACAGGAGAGGCGGTGCGCTTATGACAACGTCCTTCTTCAAGAGTACGTACAGCTGGAAGCGGTGGAAAGGGAACCACGGCCCAATACACCAGGTTATTACCTTCCACATCACGTCGTGGAACGAGCAGGTGCAACAACCACAAAGTTGCGCGTGGTCTTCAATGCCTCTGTGGCTCCGAAGGGACAGAAGTCACTCAATGACACTATCAACCCCGGTCCTTCTCTGATGCCAGATCTCACTGGCCTTCTGCTGAGGTTTCGGGAGTATTCAGCAGCAGTACAAGCAGACGTCAGGAAGGCCTTTTTTATGATTGGAGTGCAGGAGCAAGATCGACCATACCTGCGCTACCTCTGGCCGGATGTAAACGGGGTTGTCACAACGTGGCGATTGCGGAAATTACCCGTTGGTGTCAACTGTTCGCCATTCACTCTGTCCGCAGTCCTGCAGCACCATCTGGTGGCAGAAGGGACATCGAGACCAGATGAGAGTGATCTCATCGACCTTCTGAAGAGAAGCTTTTATGTTGACGACTGTCTCACCAGCGTACCGACAGCTGTCGAAGCCAACCACTTTCTGAGCGTCAGTACAAAATGCCTAGGAACAGCAGAGATGGACCTGCGGAAATGGAGAGGCAACACCTAGGAAGACGATGCTGAAACCGGTGAGAAGGTGTTGGGTCTACTGTGGGACAACGCGTCTGATCAGCTACAGCTTGCCGGTCCAGCGTTTCAACCTGCCGACGGTCACACTTGGACTCGTCGCTCATTACTCCAAGCGGTCGCTGCAACGTTCGATCCGCTAGGCATTGTATCACCAGTGCTTGTAACAGGCAAAATACTACTGCAACAGGCCTGGAAGGTTACTCGGACCTGGGATGAAGAGCTGCCGTCGGACCTATCAGCGTGTGTTGTTCGATGGTGGGGAGAGAAGTTGGTCAAGTTCAAGGTGCCATGATGGAAAGGAGCCTACCCCATGGAGAGCGTTACAGCACACGTTTTCGCCGACGCCTCTGAGGCAGCATATGCTTGTTGCGTCTACTTAGTGACAGCAAGTCGAAGGGAGCTGATCTTCGCCAAGGCGAAGGTTGCGCCACCGTCAGCCCCGACACTGCTGCAGCTGGAGCTGCAAGCCGCATTCATGGCTGCAAGGCGTGTGTGAGCGGTCATAGAGGAGCTGCGAGTGTCAGTAAGCCAGGTTGTGGGCTGGACCGACAACATGACGACGCTCCAGTGGATCTTGGGAGAAGCATGGCGGTGGCAGACATTCGTGCGCAACCGAGTCATGGCCATCCAAGAGGTCAGCCAATCTTTGAAGCTCAGGTGGAGGCACTGCCCTGGAGCCGACAACTCGGCCGATCAGCCAACACGCAAAGTGGAACTTGCCCGGTTGGAGGGAACCACCTGGAGGCACAGATCCCACTGGCTGAGCGACCCCGACATGTGGCCAGAGGTGGTAGGAGAAGAATATCTGAAGGAGATGGAGCCACTCGAAGTACGCATCAGGGAAGTGGAAGGTCCATTTGCCAACCAACCCTGGTGGACGCGTGTCTAGATGTGGAGCCGAATGCTCGGAGTAGTGCGATGCATGATAAAGTGGCGATAACAATCTAGGCAACCTGCCGAGCTTCGATTCAAGGCGGAAATGGTGCTGTTCCGCATCGCTAAAGCTGAGCATATCCTGGAGGAGATTGCACTGATTGGCCACAGTGCACCGGTGCCAACGTCCTCGAAGGTGTACCAGCTGAGGCCAACTGTGGATGA
>JAOWAR010061337.1:0-12881 GCA_028571005.1 Clathrina lutea
GAGTGCAGATGAGGTTGGCCTGATACCAATGAGAGCTTTATAGGCTCCCAAAGAGTTTAAATCAGGCCTTGCCACCTGCTATATATTTATGTATATAATCACTTGGATGGTCGATTTTCTATAGCAACGACTGAGGTAATCGTGGGATTGATTTTATTATTAACGGCCATTTTTCAGTGTGACCACTGACACTAGCAGGAATTTACCATTAGTGACACCAACGCGACCGCTGATGAGCAAGACTTTGCCCATTTGTCATGACAAATGACTGCCACTGGTCTCAGCAAACACAATGCCGACACTCTGAACACGATTTTTCTTTCTTTCACAATCATTGACTCCCAACTACAGCAATCGGTTAACAAACCTTATTTGTAAACTCTGCCCCTCCCTAGCTCCCCCCGCGGCTCACTTTTCCAACTTTACCCTGGCTGTCTGCTAGGTTACCCTCACAGCGCTCAACCCAAGGTAAGCCGGGCCCCTGGGTTCACGTGGTCTAACCTCTGACCAGTATTGATCGAAAAATTAAATGGAGTGCATACTCTGTGCCAAGACCAGCCGGGACTCAAACCTGCAGCACCAAATCGCCTAGCAGATGAGAGTAGCCTTCTTATCTGCTACACCATTGTCATCCTTGACATGATGGTGTAGCGGATAGTAAGGCGACTCTTGTCTGCTAGGCGATTTGATACCGCAGGTTCGACGGTCCTGGTCTCACTGACATGAGCATGGAGTATGCGCTTCATTTAATTTTCTTCGATCAAGTCAGGCTCCGTGTGGTCACACCTCTTCTTTCCAATATGTACAGTATTCGTTGATCAAAGTGGCAGCTCCACTGAGCTATGTGTGTCACAGCCTCTCAGACCTCTTCAACCCTGTGACAACTCGCCTTCTATTGAAAAAGTACGGGGAGCCTGGAAGGTCAAAAACATGTGCCATTCACAGGTGTGAACATAAAGATTTACCAGATAAAACTACAGGCAAAATTCTCTCATGTCCTGTATTTCAGAAATCTTGAAAATTCAGTTACTCTCTACGGCCATCTTTTATCGAACAACTCATCTCAACATCATCTAATCGGGATTTCGTCATGCTAAAGCTAGAACGAGTCTGACCAAAGCAAAACATTGCACCCTTGCCTGCCATAACCAAAACTAGGAGCACCTCATGGAGGTGTTGTCCCAAGGAGGTGTTTTCAAGGTACGCCTCACTTGAGGTGTTTTCTTGATCTTGGAACCCCCCCCCAAAAAAAAAAAAGAAAAAAACCGGCTGAAAAAACAAACCAACCAGAAAGTAGAGTAGAGAAAGAGGTGTTTCCTGAAGTGAGTGGGAGATTGAGTTTAAAAAAAAAGTCATCAGAAACCAGAGCTGCGAAAAAAAGTCACCGAAGAGATGATCAGGTAGGGAAAGGAGGTGTTTTCCCAACTTTGCTGCCAGTTAGGAGAAGAAAACACCCTTTTTTGTATGTCGTATCCCCACTGATGAAGAGCTCTTGCAAAACAAACGCAATTCCTCCGACTGAGTTGTCTCCCACGTTCCACCAAGGTGCGAAGGCGGAGACGGGCTGAAATCGAAAGGCGACAAGGTGACGAATGACTTCTGCCTGCATAGCTCAGGATTCAAGGTGTGTATATATGTCGCCTCCAACACCTGGAGATGGCAATAGGACCATGCATGTGACAACACCTCGAAACGTACGTCACTGTAACTCCTCAGACAATCCTCATTCCTAACCAAGTGCATCGCAATGGCCGAGTCATATGATCTAGACTGGACCTCTTTCCGCGGACGTCCACGCAATCGCTTTTCTGGTTTTGTGTCCTGCCCCGTTGACAACAGATGTCTCGGCACATGCTGTTTAACTCGGGCTAGCAAGTGCTGTGACGTTATTCCTACATACCGGCATTCACAGCTCCGGCATTCAAATTGATAAATAACATTACTTCTAGCGAGGGTAGGGAGAACGTCCTTAGGCAGCGAGAAAGTCCGGGAGGTGGCGTAGATGAAACGGACCTTCACAGCGAAATACACCCGCCGAACTGCATCCCGAGTCTTGCGCTCAAACTGGTCAGCGACCCGACGACCAAGCCACGGAATACGGATTGCAACCGGGCATCTCAGTACTCGGCCCACAGAACATCTTACAGGAAGAAGGCCTCTTCGTGATCAGTTTGTCCAAGATGCTCCTCAGGTACCCGTTCCGGAGGAAAATATCCTTCAGCTTGAACAGTTTCTCTTTAATCATAGGTGGCCAGCAGATTCGGCGTACACGATGCATCAGAGCCTATCCTGGACAAGGCATTCGAAGTAAAGGGTGCGTTCTGCGGTCACCGTTGTGCGAAGATCTACAGTAGACATATGGTGCGCACGTGCCGAGTTCGACCGCGCCCGAGTAGACCGACGCCGAGATGGGCCGCGCGATATATGGTAGATCGACGTAGATATACACGTGACACACACGTGACATGGCGCCTGGCAGGCGCGGGCGGGCGGCAGTGCGCGCGTCCTGGGCCGGCTTGAGTGCAGGATATATGTGTAGTTGATCCACCTGCAGGTCGCGCGCGGCTGCGGGCCATGCACAAGGCAAGCTGTTTTTCTTCCCACCCCAGCGAGAACTAACCCAGCTGTTTCTTTTACCATTGGACGGCGAACGAACACCAGACACCGTTGACTTGTAGTGCGCGTAGTGCTTACTTCGCCCCTTTAACCTGCTGTGCTAGTCCTTTCGTCGAGTGCATGGTGCCTTGCTGTTTGCTTCGTCGATCATGTAGACCCGCGTGTCATCTAACAACTCATTCACCGTGATCAGCCTGCTTGCCATCAGCCTGCTTGTGCTCGTAAGTTCGCGTTAGCTGTATCCTAAGGTGGTGATCGAAATTCTGTCATACCGACTTTAATTGAGGAATCAGAGAAAAGAAAAGAAGTACCGACTGAATTTACGCACCGCCAACAGCAGTAGCTTTGGATAAAATGCGGGTTGAAAGATGTTTATTCCAGCGATGGGGCTCAGGGGGTGAAATGGCAGAAAAGAAAGCTAGGCTAGCTACAAGTGGCCTGCAGTAAGACTCTTTCACGTTAGGTAAAGACATCTAGAAGGCTAGGAATTCGCTCTGCCTCGTGGTAAACGAGTACCCGACGCCTAGCAGCTGTTGCGTCGGAAAGCATGTAGCGAGCAGCAAGCTAACGGCCCATTGACGGGCCATAGTCCATTCGTATCGATGCTTGATAGTGGAGGCCTACAAGCTGTAGGTAAACCTGTCCCGGTCATTTCACCGGCCTCAGACTGTTCCTTCTTTTGCTCCATGCCGCAGCATGCCGCCGAGGAAGTTCACGGTATCGGTCACTGTTAGCAGCAGACATGTCGGCCTGCACAAGGGACTTGACTTTCAGCCTGCAGATGACAACTCAGACTGTTTCAAAGTGTCGGCTGTTTTAGATGGCACGCGTTTTAGTGAAGTGAGAGAGGGGGACGTGCTGGTCGGAATTAACGGAGAGGAGGTGCGGAAGGGACTTAAGTTTATGTTTAACACAGATGTTTACAACCTGGTGCTGAGACTTGCCCGCCTGTCGAGGCAAGTGACCTACACGTTCAAGCGAGGTGGGTCTCATAAACATCGCTTCTTTTCACCTTTGTTAGACAATTTAACACCAGACCATTCTGCCTTGCTGAACTTGTTTTCATCATATGTTTGTTTGTTTGACTGTGTGTACAGTGATTACTAGAGGTAGTTGCATACAACGGTTGCTACTGGCAAGTGGTTTGACATATTACGATCTAAAAAAAACAACCACATGTTTCAGTGTACGTCTTTATCAGTGCACGGCCATCCCTGACTTGTCTCTGCTCTCAAGCCATCAAGGAAGATCTTGGGCATCCATGCATTCTGTTCTACTTTAACACTGTTTGTCCACCGATTGTGACTGTTATAAAAAACATGGCGTTCAGTCTCTTGTCAACCCTTGTATAGCTCCGAAAAAGCAGTGATCTTGCTCTGCTGAGGCTGTATTTTATGATTGGGCGATAAAGGTAACTCATATCATAACTGTTAAATTTACAATTTGCCGGTTGACTCTGTAAACAATAATAGAGGACACTAGGCTATAGGCTCCAGGTAGAACTATAAGTTTGAGGCTGCATCTGTAGACTTAAATGAACTATCATTGTACATGTTGTCAGCATCAAAAGGGGATTTTGCCAAGAATGTGGTTTCTTTTATTGCTTAGTATCCCTTGTTTGGTTTATCTCTATATGCTATGCAGATGTCGCCGATGGTGCTGAGATCTTAACCGAAGTGAGGGGTGTGAAAATAGTCCGATGTGGCATGTTTTTTTTTTCTCCACCCTGGCTAAACAGAGCATGCTCTGTACTTTGAATGGCATAAGATATTTTTTTACATTGAAGTTTATGATGCTGTGTTCCACCAACAATACTTTCACCATCTTATGTCCTCAGGGAGATCTCCTGCCTTTCCACAAGGCGTGCAAAGATGGTGACCTAAGCATGGTGCAGCATTTGATTTCTGAAGGTGCTGATGTGACTCAGGTAGACCAGGTCAGTTTCTCATTGTCATTGTTTCAACAAGTATGAAGTTTGTTTCAGCACATAACATGCAAAAACATTTTTTTATATGAAAATGCGTTAGATTTCTCGTCAATGTTTCCATTGCTATGCCTGTGCTACATTGATAATTTAAAGGTCAGGCCTATAATCCTTGTAATGATACAGTGCGATGTGAATGGATGTGGATTACATTTGCTGTTTGGTTATAAATGAAGCATAAATTGCTCAAACTGTACTGACTGCACTTAGAAAAGACATTACTTGTACACACGGTGTTGAAGCGTTAGGTTTTCTTTCCTTCTGCTTCTTGGTGTGTGATGTTTGTTCAGCTTGGTTGCCAGGCGATTCACTGGGTGTGTGCCAGGGCACATATTCCAATTTTGAAGTTGCTCTTGGAAAGGAATGTGGATGTCAATGCCAAAGACAGGGTACGTGGACAACTTCTAGTGATTCCCGGTAAACGCTCAAAACTGCCTCTTCCACCATAACGCTAAAGTTAAGTTGAAAATTCAGTTGTATGTGTATCTTAAACCTCGAATTCCTGACGTTTCGGACAATGTCCTTCATCAGAGGAAACTGATAGACTTACAGAGGGACAGGAGTTCAAATAGGAGGAAAGACAGGGGAGGTGACAAAAGTGACCAGAAGGGATAAAGAAAAGGTGACAGCTAAGGTGACAAAAAGGGAGCTAGAAGGGAGCTAGAAGGAAAGTGCGGATGTGGCAGAGGAAGAGGGTAAGTGTCAAGGTGTAGATATGGAGGTGTTAATGACAGGTGATGGTTTCGCTTCAGTTCAAAACAAGATCAGCACTGAATGTAAGGGTTCTTCTAGGAGAGGTCCTTCCGTTTCATCTCCAATCTTTAGTCTCTAGATTTCAACCTTCTTCGAAGGCCTTGAAAAGTTTGATCGTTCTCCTCGTGAGATAATTCATGAATGCTGTGACTGGAAGAATAACAATGTCCTGACTCCAAGAAAAGCAGTGCCATATCGTAGTGTACACAGGCAGCGTTCCCTTCAGATTGCATCATTCATCAACCTGCTCACTTTATTCCCCCGATAAACTCACACACACACACGCACGCACGCACGCACGCACGCACACACACACACACACAAGCACACACACACGCGCGCGCGCCTACACATACCCACAGTTATCAGATCCAAAAAGTAATGAATGACAGACGCTAGAAAATTCTGATAATTAACTCCTTTTTCTGTGAAAAATGAGTGAAGGAACGGAGAGGCATTCTAACGGTTCAAAGGTTGGTTTCGGAGAGGCATTCTAACGGTTCAAAGGTTGATTTCGGAGAGGCATTCTAACGGTTCAAAGGTTGATTTCGGAGAGGCATTCTAACGGTTCAAAGGTTGATTTTCGCGATTCAAGTGCAAAAAGAACTGAAGGGCACGAATACATACTTCCTTTGCTTTGATCCATTGCTTGGCGGGAAAGGGGGGGGGGGGGGGGCACTTCCGGCCCAAGGACGCGAAGACGACAAGAAGGCAAAAGGAGAGCAAAGATCGATCCAATAATTTTTGGCCTCTCTTGGGGGGAGGAGGTTCATTGATATAAGCGTGCTTCGGTGAATGTGAACTGAAGAAAGAGTGGAGCAAGCAGACTTAGCACTGAAGCAGCATGCTCTGCAATATTGTACAGATAACAGAGGCAGCGCTCCAAGTCTGAAGTTCATGGCCTCGACTGGTGATGTTAAGTCGACCAGAGGCTGCGACTTGCCAGTACTCTCGGAAGTCGAGGGAGTGCTCGAATGTCTACTGGAACTCAACAGTTTCTTCTTCATGCAACCTCCTCAACGTCAGGCAGCCGCAGTAATACTACACGATTATCCTCTCTTATCTGGCTGAGGTTTGCCATTGGCCATTGGTCTGGCAAGTGGAAAAAATCGAAAAAAAGAAAGAAGAAAAAATTGAGATAAAGTACCAAGGCATTTCGAAACTCTGGACGGAAGAAAACCTAAAGTATGTCCAAATTGTTCGAGTTGAAAGAGAAAATTCAAAGATTCGAGGAATGTCCTCACCAAAATTAGTGCACGGAGACTGGATCAGGCGGGTGGCGCCTTTCGTGGCTAAAATACTGTGATGTCACCACTGAACTTTGCATACGCACGATCCACAGCGCCAAAGATGGCTTGTCAAGCCGCTCACCTCCGGATCGCTCACTAGACTTCTGCTTTCCAACCAGGCCATTCAGACTGGCACAGCTATTGTTGGAAACTAAAAATTCGCCTTGTCATTCTACGTGCTCTCTACGACTGGCGCTCCCAGCTGAAGTGGACATGCCGTCAAGAATTAAAGCATGCCAGCTTGATCTTTTTCTCCACTCTTATCTTGCAAGATATCTTACTTTCGGGTTGTAGGTGTGGTCAGGGGTATAGGCATGCTCACATAAACTATGAGTACTCTAATCCGTTGCTCTGCAGGTGAGAAACGGCAGTATGTCAGCCGATAGGCATCATGGGTAAACACGTGTAGCAAGGGCAGTGATTGTATTTATATTTTCTGCTTGCTTGAGAGGGTATGTGGCCCAGTGATTTATACTGCGGTTGTGTTACCATGGTTACTTTACAGACAATGTCGGATCACAGGACCGTTGTCGATCTTGCCCCTCTCTTAATGAAACCGGTGAGTGACACTAGACGCTTCCTTTCAAACTGTTAACGTGATAGTTCAGTATTCTGTTATTGAAAAAATGCCCTAGGGCAATCCCAACACCAACAACAGACTCTTGAATAGACACAAGAAAGATTTTATTTTGCCAAACATTTCACTCTACCACAACGTCGTCAGTAGCGGTAAGGAAAGGTAGTCAGGAACGGTAGGAAAAGTTGTTAGAACAACTAACAGCGAAATGTCTGGCAAAATAAAATCGTTCTTGTGTCTACCGAAGTGTCTGTTGCTATTGTTAGGATTGCCCTAGGGCATTTTTTCAATAACAGAATTAATGCTGAACTTGAACAATTAGGGTAGTATCAAAATGGTGTTTCAACACTCTGGAGTTATTAACGCCATGACAAGATAACTGCAAAATTGAGGCTGATGAGATCCGGCAATTTTTTCCCAGCTAGGTTTGAAATTGGCTTTGCTGCACTGCTGATCTGCTGATCCTGACAATTTACTGTTCTAATACTTAACTTAATTCGCTAAGGATGTTTCAGGCTTTGTGGGAACTGATGTAGTAGTAACAAATCTCACCGACACCAGCCGTTTTGAAGGACTCCACATTTTGACCTGACCCCTCAAGCCTTGATCAGGATTATGAACATGCCAAGGTAGAAACAGTTATATCGATACAGCTAAGGTGGGGAAGGATCGAGTAGGGTGAGAATGCATGTGGTCACTATATGAGAGCAAGCAGAGGTGACAAGCTGACTGACAAACCAGACGAAAAAAGAAATAAAATAAAATAAAGACGAGCCAATCGACATGATCACATTTCCAACCAACAAGAGCCCACTGCAACAGCCGTCATCGCGTATTGCCGAGGCACTGAGTGAGGCGATCAAATGAGTTCTCGCCTCCCTGAGCATACACATGGCAGTGAGACCACAGCAGCTGAAGTGGCAGCCCATACTATGAACACGGTATCAGCGGTGTAGTATTGGTTGTGTCGAACTGGTTGCTTCACCGTGCCGCCACCAGATAAAAATGTGCAAAGATTCCATTGTGCTTTTGCTTTCGTTCCTTCCGAAAAGCTCGGCACGAAAACCTGCCACCAATATCCACCACTTTGTGGGCACTGTAAAGACTGCACACTTGCCGATTTTCCGACTATTTGCCTCACTTGGCCTTTGTCACAAAGATTTTCATACATTGATCACTGCCGATGTGGGCGTATCCATACGTGTACCTTGGTGCAAAGAGTCTTTTTCCCTGTATATATGTGATTCTCCATACAGGAAAAAAGAAATGTTGCGCCGAGGTAAACGTATGGAGTACTAAATACAGGATAAAAGAATTTTTGCGTCGGGCTAAATGGATGGAGTACGCACATATGGGCAGCAATCGATGTACAAAAATCTTTGTGAAAAAGGTCGAGTGAGCCAAAGCAAGTCGGCAAAATGACCAGCGTGCGACCTTTGCAGTGCCGGCGAAGCCATGTACATTGATTGCAGGTTTTTATGCCGAGCTATTCGGAAGGAACGAGAACAAAAGCATCATGGAATCTCTGTGCATCTCTGGCACGGCGAAGCAACCCGTTTGGCACAAGCAGCACTGCACTGCTGACCATGATAAAGGGGTTGCCGAAGCCACGTTGCCCATTAGGGGGGAGGGGGGGCTGGGACTATTTTGCATTTTACACGACTGGTACCATGGGATGTGCGGACGTGTACAATGGTGAGACCTCCCACGCAGCCCGGCAGCGTGCAAGAGAACAGCAAAGTCATCTGTACTGTGGCCACCCAGAACTGTCCGCAAAAGCTACTCATGCCACAGAGATTGGGGATACTTAGTATAATTTTTTCGACTTCCCGGCTTGTTGCCAGGGAAAATGACCAAACCAAGTGGAAAGTGAAAGACGCAATCTTCATTGAGCAGATAGGGAAGCAGCAAAGAAGGATAAACCAGGACCGAGGCCTAGAGATTATGATCATTATTAGTAAGTTTTTTCCTAGTGTGATGCCCTGCAAGAGATGTATTAGCTCTATACTTACCAGGTAGGTGAAAAAAGATCAGTGCAGGCCAGACAAGTAAGTTCGAAGGTGTTCCGCCACCAGGGCTTCTTCAGTTCGACAAAACAAATTGACGGTTCTACTTCTTGCTGGGACATGTTTATTGCTACTTCAGTTCTCACTTTTCTCCAGCACGCACTTTTTAGTTATTATAACGACGTTTTGGCAAGGTTGCCCTTGCCTTCGTCAGGTTGAATTCCGAAATTGAAAGCATGAACAACATATTTTTGTGCAATGTTAGCGCTTCTGCCCTGGAGTCAAGGGATAACGTTTGTCCTGTTGTGCAGACTTTTTTGTACAAACTAGTCACGGGAGGAAAGCAGCCACTCGTGTTCTTTAGCTGCTGAATCCGCTGCCTCCCCGCTGTCCTACGCTTAACATTGTCTTGGGGGGGGGGCGGGCGCTGGTGATAAGTGACACCGTCAAAGAATGGCCTTCTCTGCTAAAGGGGAAGGCCACGGGGGTGTCAGCTTTGACCTTAATGCCATGGCGGTGACCATTCATTCTTTCCCTAAGACGGCAACCAGTCTCACCCACAACAGCGACGTTGCAGTTGGTGCATACCAGTAGGTATACTTCCGAAGATGAAGAACACGTGTAATGGCTCGGGATTTCATAAGATGAGTTAATCCTTAGGCCATCCGGTCCGGACTTTTGGGCCGCAGTTTCCCATTTGGATATCAGAATCTAGGCACCTAAAAGCTTCGGCTGTGCACATGCATGAATGTATGTTCCATGCGTTGCACATGCATAGAACGACGCGATCTTGCGATCTTGCGCCGCGCTAGACACATCGATTTGTGTGATGACGTCAGCATTCAGAACGAAAACCATGCCAGGAATTTCTTCGCAGAACTTAATCATGAATCGGCCCAAAAGTCCAGACCTAGGATCAAACAAGGTTAAGAACAAAAGTCTTCTAATTTAACCCTTTACAGACCGCAGGATTTGTATGTAAATGTGTATATCTCGGCATTTCCCACTTTTCTGCCTTTGTCCTACACATTTTGTATGACAACCTCAAATACAAGCATGCTGTGAACTGTGTTGCTATGCGTCCTATGAATATTGAACTGCTATTTTTCCGGGAAATCCCCCCTCTAGACTACAGAATCGCGTGAAACCAAGGCTCCGCGCGAATACGGAGTATACTACGTATTCGACTGTGTGTGGTCCGTAAAGGGTTAAGACCATGAGCTGGAGGTCTACAGTACCAAGGTCTTGAATTTATTATATTCAACACTCCTGTCATAGTCAGCACCAATGGTCAGTTCTCGTCTTTAGCCTAATGAAAGGAACCATGGAAGAAATGTTGGTGAAGGTCATACTTCATGCCTAGACTGATAACTAAACCTGCGGCACCAAGCCGCCGGGCAGATGAAAGTCACCTCCACTGTCCGCAACACCATCGAAATGTTGAAATAACTTGAAATGTTGACACAACGAAAAGCTCGAGGCTGCGAGCCTAAGGGATTAGCAGTAGGTTGCTTCCTGAATAAAGTAGTTCTGCTGTATGTTGAGCAACAGTTTGGTGATTCCTTGGCATTATCTCATTAAAGTGTGTTTTCTCACTTTGCAGATGGCTGAGAGTGCAGTGTTTATGTGTTGACAGAGCCTAAGTCACAACATGGCTGATGGCCAATGAAAACAATGCTCCCTGTATGATCACAGTCAGGCTGTCTTCATCTGCATGGTTTGTGCTCTATCATGACTGACAAGCAGTGTTAATGACTTGATTGTGATTAAAGAACATCCAGGAGAGCAAACTGGTGGTTGAAAGCATTGGAGTGTTCTACGACATTCAATCAGAACATTTTGTGAATGATGACCTATGATAAGGGGAATTCTTGCTGCGACAAAATAAAAAGGATAGACTTCTTCGCATTTCGCTGGTGAAAGCCAATAAGTCTATCCTTTAATGATGATCTACTTTTTAGCTTTCATTTGTCATCTTTTCTATCTTAAAGAACTACTCAAGGGTAATCAAAGTTAGTAGACTTTATTGGAACTTTTCTGAGTGATTTCAAAAGCTGTGCAGCGTAAATTGATTAAAGTTGAGGCTTATGAGAACCTGTGACCTGAATTTCGTTCCAACCTTCAGCTTCACAAGTATTGATTATTCTTTCTCTCTCCATTTACCCCTTCCCTCCCTCGCCCCTCTCTTCTCCTCTCTCTCCCCACCCCTCCCGTTCTCGCTCCACATCTTTTGCTAGATTTTTCTTTCTGCCTATTTTCCCAGAGGATCTTTTGTGCTATCATTCATTCATTCACTTTTTCTTAATTTCTGCTCTTCCTGTCTTTTTTGTTACCTGCCTGGCGCTCGAGGAACAGTTCGAAATGCTATGTACAAAGGTTTCCTCCCTAGATGTTGATCTCAACTTCATTGCAGTATGCTGAACTCACTCAAACTTCATCCAATGACACTTATTTTGATATGATCTCTCCATTTTTTCTCCATTTCCCATCGATAGCCTATGCATATACTTGGACTGAAGTGCTTCTTTCGACTTCAACTTCACCATAGTATTTTCCGCTCTTGCTAACCCCCCTCTCTCTCTCTCAAATGAATTGCTTCCCTCGCTGCTCAGTTCAAGTGATTCACCGTTGTCTACATGGTGCAGAATGTGCCTTGAAATACAAGCCCATGATGTAGCACTCCAAATCTCGTGGTCCATGGAGCAAGGCCCATATATATGCTTGCTGAAATGAAAGAGGAAAATATTGGCTAGAAGTCCAGAGAAGCTGCTGAAAGAGAGAAAGAAAAGGCCGAAAAGTGGACTTGAACCCGTGGCATGATCACCCAGCACCGCCTGACTGGCAGGGTGGCCTAGATCATACTACCCCAATTATGCAAGGCAAGACTTCAGCCTTCTCGTGTGCTCTTTCAATCTTTCTCTGGCTTTTCCGGTTTAATGCCAAGGCATTCATGCAGTAGGGACTCTTGGTTCTGATGTGTCGATCCCATGCCTACAGTTTGCTGCTGACGTGATCACCAGCCATTTACACATGTCTGGGAAGAAGAATCAACCTTGCAGAAGCATTACCTTCTGCCATGTCCCATATTGATATCTCCATTCTCAAAGGGTCAGCTTTTCGCACATTCCCTTTTTGTGAGAGATCATTGTTGATTCCAAGAATGGACCTTACCTACATGCATGTAAATATCAGGAAGTTCACATCACATTTATTTTTTGATCGAAGACTCTGGGTGAGTTCAAATTAGTGAAAGACCTTTCAATTCGACCCTCGTTTCAATTAATGTTTCGATCCGTTACTGAAAAAGCAATTGTCTGGAGGCAATCCCAACAATAACAACCAACACTTAGGTAGACACAAGGAAGATTTTATGATAGGTTTCGTTGTCAACAGCGTCATCATGGCAGTCAGGAATGGTGCTAAGGAACAGCAGAAATGTTCGCTAGACTAGATTTGATTTCACGAATTCTCCTATTGATCCTTACCACCATTCCTCACTGCTACTGATGACGCTGTTGACAGCTGGCCTATTATGAAATCTTCCTTGTATCTACCCAACTGTCTGTTGTTATTGTTGGGATTGCCTTTGGACAATTGTCTTCTCAATAACAGATTAAACTAAGTATAAACTCTGGATGAGATGAGCATCAAAGTAT
>JAOWAR010061448.1:0-12880 GCA_028571005.1 Clathrina lutea
TATTTGATATTTCTGCCGTGAAGGGTTTTCTGTGTTTTTATTGCTCATAACTCGACAAAGGTCAGCTGTCAGCATAGTTTAGAGCGGTATCCTTGCTCCGCTGTGCTCTCCATGAAGTTCCTCTAGTCTTACTGTTTCATTCAAAATTTTGCGATAAGCCCACACCAAGTAAGACCTTGGTGAGTCCTTGAAGAGCATGGCCATTCCATGGTAAAGTTCATCAGAGCCAGAAAAATGATCCAGGAGGTACAGGATCTGCATGACAATTTCCTTTTCATTCAAAGGCAAATCATTAAATCGGTTTCTGTTCGTGTGTGTTCGAGCGTGTTCTTCATCATTGGAGTACTTTGTGGCACATGGATTTGGCACATTGAGTTGTGAGATGTTCTCTTTTTGCTTTTCGCCTGATGTGGAAAATTTGTATTCATGATGTTTCTCACTTCCCTGAACCTCAAAACCAAAGATTTGGGCATTGTCCCAAATGATGTCGCAAACCACAAGGCTTTCTCACATTGCTGTTAAATTCTTTCAGCTTTCTTTGTTGCTGCCGTAATTGAACATTCTTCAATGGCACTCACGGTTTTGAAAGCTTATGTAAACATTTGCCTTGCACGAAAGCTGATCAAGAGCCTTGTGGTTTTTTTGAAATTTCTGTTTTAATCGCCTCCGCTTACTCCCACATCTCTCCATATATTTGGGCCAGAGATTAATCTAGGTCTTCGTATTTATCCTTCCATTCTTCAACTTTCTCTTTCCATTCTGCAATTTCACCATTGTTTTCCTCGATGGCTCTCTTGAGCTCACCTATGTCTTTCGTCTCTCCCTCATAAATAGTTAGCCTGGACGAACTGGTTAATAGGGCCTGCCTTTTTCTTCCCTTTGTTCATTGAATTTTTCCCTTCGTTCGTTGAATTTTTCCCTTCGTTCGTTGAATTTTTCCCTTCGTTCGTTGATTTTTTGTGCCTATACGGCTGATCAACGCGGCAAGATGATGATGGAGAGCAGGATGGTCAGGGTTCAGCCCAAAACCTCGGCAAAGACATGCTCAATCACGAGCAGCCCAACAAAAGCAGCTCCAGCAGAAGCGACGCAGTCCATTTCTGCTGGCACACTGAAATGGAGTAGCACGAAGCGGTCTGAGGCGTAGATATCGAGCGATAGCGAGACGCACTTTCGCTTTGTTGACCGCGGCCCCGCAAAATCGTATATATATTATATCGGCACGTTTGTCTTCGAAAATTTGCGCCAAAATACCGTGCCCGGCGATCGACCTAGCCTGCACAACAGTACAGCAGTGCCAGCTATATGTGGCGCGCGTGGCTGTACTGTGCACGTGCTAAGCTAGCACTCGGTACAGCCAGTGCAGCTATAGCTAAGACATTGAGGTTGCCAAGACGATAAAATGGCGAGTAAAATCCTTGCAGGTAATGGAGGACAGCGCAGCGATGAGAAGAGGAAGAACTTTCAAGCATGTTCACGACGAACATCAGCCTTGGATAACTAAGGCCTTGACATCTTGGGGCCGAAAACTGATTAATTCTTACCGTGTGAACTGCGTTTTCAAGTTACCCAGGAACCGGAATTTCGAGGCTGTGGTGTCCAAAAGCTTCGGTTTGGGGTAGTATTTGTCACGGAAGGTCCCAAACTGAATTTGAATGCCTTCTATTGGATTTTAGGAGAAAGTTATGGATCTTCAAAAATATGAGAGCCGGCGATTTTGTGCTTGTTTGTACAGTAAGTCAATGGCACTGATTTTTGGAAGTAAGTCACCCCCGGGAACCAGCCTCATCGATCGGCTCCATTGCACTCTTCGTGTGATCATGACTCTAGAACTGAATTTGATTGAGTACCAACGACTGTAGGTCTTTAGAAAAAGACCGTTTCTTTCCTCTCCCCCATACCCATACACAGTTCACAGCATGCACGTGCGCCCGGCCGCATGATGCATTATGACGCTGCATTATGACGCTGAATTCAGCGCAATGCAGAACACAGTGGCCTTTGTTTGTTATCTACATGTGAAAACATTTTTGAAAAATCCAGTCATCATCGTATTTTCTGGACAGGTGTTCCCAGATGAGAAGGCAATCTTTTTGCGTGACCACGACAACCGAATGTACAAGACGTGGATTTACTTTTTGACGAAGACCCTCGCTGAAATACCGTTCCAGATTGCCCTGCCATTCATCTTCTCCGTCATTGCCTACTGGATGATCGGTGAGGCATGACTGTCAGTCAATGTGAAAGTCCCTATTAGATTTCATTGACACACCAGTTTGCAAATTTGTAGCAAATGCTCATGCCAACTCATTGTTTCACTTGTGTGTCATCTGTTTCTTTCTGTCAGGTTTAAACAGCAGTGCTGATCGTTTCTTCATTCACATTGTACTTGTCATCCTCCTATCAACTGCAGCACAGTCCATGGGTGAGCACCTTTTAACGTCATAGATAGGCTACCCAGATGTTCTGATTCCTCACACATTATCTTATTCCTCGTCAACTCTTCCCATGGTCAAAGCAAAGGGTTGCCGTGTTTCAAATCTCTCTCAAATCCCTCTCTCTCTCTCTCTCTTGCTCTCTTCAATCTCCTTGTTTTGGAGCAAAGGGTAACACTGCCCATGCTTCTCTTCCTTCTCTCTTTATTTATCCTCTCTCTCTCTCTCTCTTTTGCTCTTTTTCCTTTCTCCTACCAAGGATATCTCATCTCTGCACTGGTACCGTCAGTCAGCGTGGCTCTGGCAGTCACTCCAGTTGTTATCATTCCGTTCATGCTCTTCGGCGGACTTTTCATCAACTCAGAGTAAGCTCTATCCGATATTAAGAATTGTTCGAAACAAACCGGAGAATAGCAGTACAGTCAAACCTGCATTTAACGACCACTGCATTTTACGACCACTGCATTTTACGACCACCTGCTTCTTACGACCACATTCTCGTGCACAGACGGTTTCGTACAGAAAAGTACCTGCATTATGCGACCACCTGCCAAACGCGACCAGCGACCGCCCAAAAGCTGGCTGAAACTCACTGTGTAACCTGCATTATACGACCGCGTGCGTACCGACCGGCCTCAAAACCGCGACCACATGTAGACATGGCACAACCGGACCAGAGCCACTCGATCTGTACTGTAGACAGTGTTGACACAAGATCATGCAGACATGCGTACATGTAGCGCCTACGGTACGCAGTGAAGGGGTTCCTGTATTATATGACGGGAAAATTGGACGACCTGGTGTCTGTGTCTGGTTGTGATTAGGAGCTGGGAAAGGGGCTGACCTGGATCTGCGGTTTTCTGATGGGTTTGTCTGTACTCAGACCAAGGAACAACTTTTTTGATCTTACTCTCTAGTCTGTATTGCAAAGGTTTGCGGGCATTTTCCTCTGAACCTGCATCTTAATACCACCTGCATTATACGACCACTTTTGGCTGCCCCAACGGGTGGTCGTAAAATGCAGGTTTCACTGTTCTTGGAAATGTTTTTTGTCTTTCATTAATATCTGTTCTCCACCGTTCCATCGCCAGCAATATTGGACAAACCGAGCGAGCTAGAACATGCGTGAAATGATCAGATTGCATTTTGCAATGTACCTAAGGTGACCGCGCGTGAAATGAGGATCAGACTGCATTGTGCAATGTACCAAAGGCGATCACGCGAGACATTTCAACATGTTCAAGTGTTACAGATACATTCACATCCTCGTGGCCTACATGCCATAAGCGAAATGCTGCTTGCGGTCGCTTGTTTGTTTTTGTAGTCTTGAGGATGGCCGTCTCTGTTTGTCGTTCTGGTCGCTCTTCAAAGGAAAGGGGGTTTTATATAGAGGTGTAACGATAAATGGCGTGTGCGATATGATAGCACGATTTTTAAGAAAGCTATATGATCGCAGCGATATTTCGACCAACAATTACAGACGATAGCACTTCATGACGTCACGTTGAAAAGGTGACGTCACATTCATGCCTACTCGTTTCGCGGGAGAGAACTTTTGGCGGGAGTCGAGGCGTCTCCTAGCGTAGAACGTAGACTGCAATGTCATACATGAATACTACACGTAGTACCGAGTACGGTCGACATTTGCAGTGCTCGCTTAGAAAAAGGCCACTTTCAGTAGAATAGACCACATCTGCAATGACAGTAGGCGAAGAAGTGTCGCAGTAGTATAGTCAGCCGCAGATCGTCTCTGAAAACGGCGGGAACTCTTTGCTCAGGTGGAAGGAGAGAGCGTCTATTTTCCCTAATGTTTCAAGTCTGGCGCGTAAGCTGCTGTCTCTTCCGGCAACGTCTGTACCAAGTGAGCGTCTCTTCTCTTACTCTGGCAACATGGTCAACAAGAAGAGAGCGGCACATTCAGTAGACTATAAGAATGCACTAGTATTCTTGCACCAGAATAGTAGTCTTCTGTGATTTTTCTCTCCTCCCACTTTTCTTCGTGTCACGTGAAACATGTTTCCCAGCCTGGTGTGAGGATTCTTGATTCCTGGGCAATGTGGGCTTTTCTTCCTGAGTGAAAATATCGTGATGAGGAAATAATCGTCTTTCTTTTGAGCTATATTATCGTCACTGAAAAAAATGGCAATTGACAGCCCTATTGCTTAGCCCTAATGTAATATGGCCAATTATCAGTTCACTTACTGCAAATTTCTTGCGCAATGCGCGACTAATCATTGGCGTAAAGCCATTCCCGCTGTCTTTTGGTGCATCAGTATACAAAGGCGTTCCTCCAGGACTTCTTTTCACGTTCACCTTCTTGAGACGCTTGGAGAAAGGGAACTCGTGGTTTTCACTTGATCCCCTGCACACAAGTCACAAAATCGTCTATAAAATGAAAGTGCACCAAAAGCCTTGTACCAACTCAAGAGATGACTAGGTATTGGCAATATGTTGCACTGAGAGCCCTCTTCTTCACTTAGGCTGCACGTACTTAAACAATCATACAGTATATATGAAGTGAAATGAATGTACTGATCGGACTTGAGGAGAGGAAAAAAACTGCGAGAGTGACCCTTGCAAAGTGGTGTGTGAGTACACGCACATGCATGTCAATATTTGATATGAAGATGGTCAGATCAGTCAGAAAGGTGAAATGAGAGTGAAGCGCTTCCAAGCAGCAGATGGCCCCGCTCTGTCAGTTCAGGCGCTGTCATCCCAATCCAAGACAAAAATAATGTTACGCAAAACCTTGACAATTCTATGTCCACCTGTTTTTGAGGCCTGTTTCAAGACAAAACAGAGCACCAAGTACGAAAACAGATTCAGGGTCATGCAGATTACGCAAAAAGAGGCAAGGAAAAGTGCCGCCCAGGACAAGAAAGAAAGAGGTGCGTGTGTGCGTGTGTATGCGTGCATGTATACTGTGAGATGTGAAGCCCAACAGTAAAGAGAGCACACCAGTTCAGTGGTGAGCATGCTGGTCAAACTGGTGTCTACCATACGTGTGTGTGCGTGCGTACGTGCGTGTGCGTGCGTGTGATCAAGACATCTGCCTTTTTAAGAGCATACCATGGCGTCAAATGATTCAACCGGGCAGCACACCAGCGTTTGCCGGAACCGTAAAACAATTTTATCCCACTTGCCCACATTAATCCAATCCCCTTTGACTCCCGGCAAACAAACACCAATTTACAAACTCACAAGTCTTTGACATCTAGGCTGGAGGCGAGCGACTTAGATCTTTTCAGCCTCACACCTTGAAGCTGGTCAAGAGAGACGAGCGGCAGTCTGTCATCTCCACTCGCTTTCTAAACAACACCAGAAAAGGACGATGGGTCTGAGTGTTTTCACCATCACACGCAAGAAGACAAATAAGCAGATCACAAAACAAGAACAGACGCAGAGATTTCACTCTCTTCACCTTCACGGACTCGGTCTGTGTTCGCTTCCGTGGCCGCAGCCGAACATTCTTCAAATCGTCTGCTGTGACAAGGGGACCTGAGCTCTTTTTCTTGCCATTCAGCAATGCAGAAGAAGTCTGGAGGTCAGAAGAAAGGTATGCTATCAGAAAAGAGCCAAGAACTGAGAGAATAACTGTCATCTGCAAGTAACAGAATTAATTCACACGAAGAAAGGATTGTTTCAAAAACTTAGCCCTTTTTTGTCTTACCATGCAGAATTATCAAAAATAGGCTGGCTACTGTAATAAGAGAGGCATTGCTATGGATAGTATGAACGAGTGAGACGAACCTGAGGCGCATGCACAAAACTGGCAGGTTGCAGAATGGCTTGCTTTGAAGACTCAGGCTAGGCCGGAATAGTACAAGGAAACTCCCCAAGAAAAACCAGCTTGCCTTGACCAATTTGCGTAGATGCCTACTACTTAGTCTTGATTACGATCGGGACGAAATACGCTGTCAACTTGCCAAGAAAAAGATAAAAAAAAATTGAAGAAAAGAAAGAAACGCTGTGTCCAACTGGGAGGCCAACACAGGAAACAGTATTCAAAGTTTGGCGCGAAAGGCAAATTCCTGTACAGAGTAGCATCTGCATGAAAAGCTGTTCATATGTAGTCCCAGTGAAGACAAGTGGCCTTTTAGCCTGAGAACCTGACAGACTTTAGTCACCATGGTAAACCGGGGACTGTCACAAGGAGTGCCATCAGTCCGAAGTAAATCTTGCCAATTTTTTTGCTCAGACAGGAAGAATGGCGGGAATAATTTGACACAAACAACCAGTGATCACCGCGTGCACTGTGCAGTAGATCCGATTTGGTCATGCGACCACAAATCACTGTGCAGCCAAGGCGATGGAAACAGCAAGAAACATTACAGTACTTTTTTTTCGCCCCCTCTCTCTGCCTCCGCAGGTGAAAAATGTGATTCTCCTCTCTCAATACAGTAAGTTCTTTGAATGACCGCACACGAATAACCAACGATCACATTCCAGTCATGCATAGGTCAACCGTACGATGTATCTCTACAGTATGTAATTTCCCAGTTGTAATCAGCAAATTAGCACGGCGCGCTAGTCGCCTTGTGGAAATCAAGATGCTTGGCACATGTGACATCATGACGTTGGTTTTTCTCCGCAATTTTTTCTCTGCTCGAAGATGTTCTCCAGGTACGTCCGACGCCTTGAGCAAAGTGATGTGCAGCCAAAATCCACTCCCACAGGTCTGTGAAGATGACGATAAATCAATGTGCATATGACTTGCCTAGAAGCAAGCGCAGAGCGAAGTGAGACCCCCTTCCCCAATCAATATTCAAATTTGACCCACAAGCGGAAGTATACGTGCCCCCAAATGACCTGTGCCATCTACACATCCACACGCGCAATAATCAAAGCTGGAATTACCGTCATCCTTCTACGAAGTCTGACTCGATATTAATATATGAAAAAAGCTCCTGCAACGCGGCGACCTCAACATACGTTGTACGGACACACTTTACGTATAACAAAACCTCCCTTTTGCATTGAACTCTGGTAATACTACCAAACAAATTATATGTTTCCTATAGTCAAGACTCCATGTATGGATATATAACCATGGTACATTCTCATAGCATATGGACACTGTGTGTGTCTGCAGTGTGCTTTGCGCGTGATAGCCCACCCCGACTAATCTTCTTGTCAAAATACTTACATCAAAAAGTGACATACAGTGCTGCAGCAACGTGAACACATGGACCACAAAAGTTCGAAGTTCGAAAACAGAGATTCTATATATAGCACGAGCATGTATGCATTTGTGTGTACCTTGGACCTGGTTATCACAAGCTTCCTTGGTGCGGTTGAAATGGCTGGAGGAGGGCCCGGAGGCGGTGGAGGCGGTGGTAATGCTGGGGCTGCAGGTGCTGGTACAGCTGGGGCAACTGCACATAGTCCAGAATCTGAATTTGTGTTCTCCTAAAAATATCAAAGCAGCATCATCAGAGTAATAAACAAATCTATGATGTGAAGAAAGGCACAATATTCCGCCAACTAGTTAGTAGTAGTAGAACTACAGTTATTTGAAGTGAGACGCAAGGAAAGAAATGCCTGAGTGCTGACATTGCGCACCTACTATCAGTCTTTGCGACTACAGCAGAGTGTTACTTCTACAACTAAAAAGCGACCAAACGTTGCCGAACAAGTGGGTATGTCAGAGAACTAATTCACGTACATTTTAGATAAACTGTGCAGACAGGTTCTGCATACAACCCATAAAAATCATACAAAAATTGCATTTGATCTCAAACGGGTACTCAGAGTGACCGAAATACCCAGGTAGTTGGGAAACCCGGCCATCAAAAATTGCACCCGTTAGAACCGATAATTGAGCCGTAGTAATCTCAGTGTGTGGTTTGGCAGGCTTTGTCTCAGCTTATCAATAAGGGATCACTGAAGCTCGTCATGCCAGTTAAAGAATGCGATCAATTATCTGAAGACCGAAGAGATGGCCAGCGGTGCAGCCCTGCCTGAGATCGACACCCGCCTATGTACATGGTGCAGTGTAGCTAGTACAGGTACTTGTGCAATCTGTCACCAAAGACGTTGCTTGCATAGACGACAATAGTGACTGTCAGTAAAGTAATTGTTCACATACCTGCTCCATCGTTTTCAAGTATAGTTCTCACCGGCTTTTGGCCTCAGTTACCATGGTTACACTTATCTGTTCCACCAATTTAAATAAATTTGGCAGCTGTGGGAACTACCTGGGGTGCCTGTTATCCGTTAGAAATACCTGAAACTACCCCGACTTGGCAAAATTTTGGACCGTTTGAGCCTTAATGTGATCTAGGCAAACAACGTTGTGGGATTTTCAGGGTCGGATAAATGGTGTTGCCAAACTCTTTCGAACAAAAAATGGAGCACCTTGACTCTTAACTTGGGGGTCTGGTGCGATGCCTCAGAGGGGCTCAGGGGGCAGAGCTCCTTGATGGAGGCCAAAGGCTATACCCCCGGTAGAGCCCCCTTGACGGAGATCAGGGGCTATACCCCAGGCAGAGTCCCTCCTTGACAGAGGCCAGGGGCTATACCCCTGAAGCTTAGGGGTTCTTTTTTTCTTCACAAAAAAGGTATGATGAAAATGTCATTTAGGGTGGTGCATTTAGCAACCACTTTTGCAGGCAGATAGCCTGACCAGTTGAGCAAGGAAGGAAGAAAAAGAAAAGGAAAAAGATAATCATGATCAGTGACAGTCATTTCATACACCAGGCCAGAGTTCTGCAACTTAGATCGACGCAGTACAACATGTGCGTCACCCATGCATGGTCACACTCTCTAGATCGATATCTCAGTGCAGCCAGCCACGCATGCACGGTCACACTCTCTACATGGATGTCTAGGTACAGCCAGGCTGGTGCCAGCAGCGCAGCACTCTCCACTTCTTGATGCCAATCTTGTTTTGGACCTTTGTGGACTTGCAAAAAAAAAAAAAAAAAAAAAAAAAAGTGGAAAAGGCCCTTGACACTGGTCCCGCTTTTTTTCTTTCCTTCTTGTTTTTCTTACCCTAACCCTTGGCATTTCATCAGAGCAACAATTAGGCCATTTTGGAACAGGTGGTGAAGCCTCAGTTTTTCAGAGTACGTGGCATCTATGGATAAATTGACACTCGACTGTGTTCCAAAGTTCCTGTTTCACAGGTGGCAGCACAACATGCATTATCGTAAAATTGTCAATCATATTGCAACAATCCGTTCCTTGTGTCTTTGATGTCACAAGAAGAATGGATCCAGAGTTGCATACCTATTCAGATTGACCTGCCTCTTTTCAATGCTTGAATATCCAATGAGGTTACAGATAAAACTTATACCTTTAGTCTTATTTGAGCACAGAGACAAGTTTTGCCTCACAGCCGACAAATTTGTGTAGAAAAGTAAACGAAGCCTACCTTATTTTTCTCCAGAAGATCTATCTTGGATTGTGCAGCTCGTAGCATCTCCTTTGTCGATTCTAACTCCCGCTGAAGCTTTCTCGAGGGCATGACAATGTCGGCCGCTGCCGACAGACTGTTCGACCAAATCTCATAAGCAGACGATACGGCTGATGTCCCCAGCGAAAACCATTGCGACGGAACCGAAGAAACGGCCACAGTCGAAGAGCTCGACGACGTCACACTGTCAATACTAGTCAAACTCCCAGACTGGTGCAAAGAACCCGGTTCAAAGTTCTCTACATCCCCGCGACGAACGTAGGAGGACGCACGGCGCTGCTTTCTCCGCTGCTCTTCAAGGCGGCGTCTCCTCAGCTTTGAGTTTGGCATATTGACAGGTCTCTATCGGTAGTGAAGCAAACGAGTCCCAAAGAAAGCCTCGCACGACGCACGGCCTTGAATCACTTCGTGGTTGTCGGAGAATGAACAACACTTCCTGTGCTCTCCAACACTCCAAAGGACACGAGTTCTCTTGTCGATGATTTCACTTGATCCCCTTGAAGTTAGCCAATAACTAAGTTAGCCAATAACTAAGCTAGCCAATAACTAAGCTAGCTTTTTTCAGCGAGTAAGTCACTCACGCTCGCTCAAGATTAGACGTAGACAAAGCAACATGCTTCCGGAAACCTACCTTGCCGGCCTGTTGACGTGACGACTCAGTGGCTTGAGACCACGATCGTGAGTTTCGCGTGTCGCTTTGATATGTTCAATATTTGAAATTTCAAAGTTGGCGGCTTAACTTCGATCGCGGCAGCTGTCACCATGGTCACCACGTACCGGCGGTCGGCCGGCGCGGCGCGCGCGCGCGCAATATTAAATTAATAAAATAATAGGCGCGCGTAGAGCTACGTTTACACAGATTATGCTGCGTGGATGCGTAAATCGATGGCGGCGTGGCCGCGAGCAGCAGGACATGTACATCGTACATGTGCACTTGTGGCAAAGTTGTGCAGCATCAGGCGCATGCATGCAGGTCGCAATGTACTGTGTGAAGAAAAAATGTCGACCGATCGCGTGCGATCATGACCATGATCACGGGCGGAGTATATTATACATCGCATACAGCAGCTGGCACGGCAGAAGCTTGATCGTTGAGCGGTCTGGGCTGATCAGACCCAGTTCCGGTCTGAGGGTCGAAGTACGCGACTCGCGACGCCACGGACGCCGGACGGACGGAGGAGGACGGATGGGACTCGACGTCGTACTACGCCTCCGCAATCCGGAGCGAGCAGGATCAGAGTCTCACGAGAGATGATCCAGTTACATCTAAACCAACAACTGGCGGGGTCATCACTCTGCACTTTAAGGTGTTGAAGTTAACGTTCATATGCGCGTTTCATTGGAGCTTGATGTCATTGTTTGGATGTGGTCAAATGGGGTCACATTTCTCAAACACTGTAATTAGTTTTCTAGTTTACACCTGTTTTGCCTTTTCTAGCTTTACATCCCATCACGCCTCCTAAGACTATGTTCTAATGGAACTCTCTACCAGCTTGTCGGCTATTTTCAATAAGAGTTTTGCTCTGGGCTCATTTCTCACCTAGTGGAAGAAAGCACGTGTTATACCTATCCTTAAAAAGGCAGCAGAAGCGGACTAGGAAATTACCGCCCTATTGCACTTCCCCCAATCTTAAGCAAAGTGATTGAGCGGATCGTGGCAACAAATTGTCCAAATTTCTCTCTCCATGGCTTATCAAGAATTAGTCAGGAGCTGATGGCACTGTCCCTCAACTTATTCGACTTACTCAAGATTGGTCTGATCTCTTGGATCAAGGAAAATACATCGGCACCATCTTCTTCGACCTGCAAAACGCGTTTGGCCGCACCGTGGTCTTTTCGCCAAACTCGCTGCTGCCAGTGTCAATGACACCACACTCAAATGGTTCATCAGCTTTCTCTCTGGTCGTTGCCAGGCAACCGTGGTTGATGGCTCCATGTTGCCTTTCGCTGCACTACATGCTGGTGTACCTCAGGGAGCTATATTGAGCCTTCTCAGCTCTTTTTCTCTATATACATGAATGATATTCCTTTTGATAACTCCACCAACCTCTTCGCCGATGACACGTCCTCCTTTGTCCCTGACATACTGCCATCTGCTGTCGAAGTTAAACTGCAGGAAAGGACAGACCATCTCTGCAAGTGGTTTTCCAAATGTGGAATCCCTTTGCCAATTCCACGTACACATGTTTGTCCCGGGCTGGAGAATCAAACGACAGCCAACACGAAACTGGACGTACTGGACAAGAGATAATATTCAAACTACATCAAGGAAGCAAAAAAGAACAGAAAAGAATAGGGCCATGACGAGGGCGACGCAAACAAACATGCGAAGAGAATTAGACACTTGACTGTCACGTGAGGGGTACACAAAATCGGAAATCATGACGTTGATGTGTGTTGTCAGAGAACTACGTTTTCCACACCAAAGGGCACCTATCTGTCAATTCTTCAAAATCAGCCGTTAAGATTTAATTTTCGCACGAGCAAAATGCCACTGATTTCCACGAAGATCACAATTGAATCTTCTGTTATCACGCAAGTGCATTCCCACCGTCATCTCGGTCTCATTTTCACTGAGTCGTTATCCTTTAGCCAAATCACATTGATCACGCAATTTCCTGTGCTTCTGCTAAGATTGGCTTTCTCTGCAGGCTCAAACAGTGGCTTAGCCCTCTAATTCTGTGCGACTTATATCTTTGTTGCATCAGGCCAGCGATGGAATATGCTAGTCTCGTGTGGACCGGGCTTACAAAACTGACGAGAGACGCCTTGAGAAATGCAACCGCAGTGCAGCTAGAGTTATCGCCAAGGTTTCTCCATCACTAGATCTCCCTCATGAACTCCTGCTTGCCCGTGCTGGAATCTCTACCCTTCTAATACGTCGAAAGATTGTACAAGCCAGGTTTGCCCTGGCCGCTAGTACTGGAAAGAGCCGTCTACAAAACCATCTTCAAGCCGCTTTCTGCTCCTGGACATCAGCTCCATCTGTGCACTTGATGGATCAGCGAAACATTAGTGTTCGACTACC
>JAOWAR010061559.1:2654-12880 GCA_028571005.1 Clathrina lutea
GGCTTATACTACACCAGACTTCTGAGATGGTGGGCTTATACTACACCAGACTTCTGAGATGGTGGGCTTATACTACATCAGACTTCAATCATCTAAAAGGGGACCTTCGAGTAATTTTTCGTTTTCGGGTTTTTGGATGAAAAGGGTAGTTTAGGGCCCAAGAAAACATCTCTGGTTGGTTTGAGAGGAGAAATCGATCGGGAAGTTGACGAAAACAAGCCCACCTTTTTCGACCACTTTCGCGTGGTTTCCTGTGACGTCACAAGATCCGAACTATTTTGGCGCAAACAGCGCGCGAATGGTGTTGTTAGCTGTCAAGCATCCTCCCATGACAGGCGTCTTCTTTGTCGTCGTGACTGGAGCTAAGTAGATGCATGAACGACACCACTGAGAGCGAAGAGCAGCCCATAGATGAGGTTACAAATCTTATTCCGGGTCGGAGACTTCGTGAGATTCAGCCTTCAGTCAGGCTTCAGGGGTCACCTTACACGCTGTTTCCTCTCAGAAGTCGACTCATCTTTAACTTACCCAAGAGATAGTCTTTTTTCTTCGAGGGTCTGCTCGAAACAGCTCTCCTTAAAGTGGTCTGAGCACAGCCGTGCATGCCAGGCTCCCATGACTGACCACGTGCGACTTTCGCAATCCAAAGTTTCCGGATCTTGGGGTCTCGGGGAAAGCAATGAAAGGACAGGTTGCTTTGCTCCCGATTTCTGTCGTCATCCGAGCAGCAGGGATCACAGCACCGAACCATGATGAAATAGAAAGAAATAATCCTCCAAGGACTGAGTGGCACCAAGCTCAGAAGCGTAAAGGACAACCTGATCACCTGTGAAAAGTGAAGGACCTGATCAGCTACCAGCACCATTCGCGCAAAAATAGTTCGGATCTTGTGACGTAACAGCAAAACCGCACGAAGGTGGTTGAAAAACGGGCTCATTTTCGTCAACTTCCCGATCGATTTCTCCTCTCAAATCTACCAGAGGTGTTTTCTTGGGCCCTACACTACCCATTTCATCCAAAAACCAAAAAAAATTGCTCGGAGTTCCCATTTAAATTTTAATAAAAATGTAAGCTAAGCGACTAGCCATTCCTCTGAAGACATGCAGACACAACAGAACAGAACATAATGTATTCCACCGGCTCTGGTTTTAAAGGTATGGTGTCCTTCACTACCAAGCACCGAGGCTCTATACAATACAACCCACCAGACATTTAATAATTAACTCTGAGTATGGAAATAACAATAAATTGCCAAACTACATCTTTGGCTTTTCTTACAAGAACATGGCAAACAAAAAAAAACAAAACAGGAAGGTCACAGCCTTTGGTGTGATGTGCCTAACCTGCCATCTCCTGGTGTTGCTTAGGAACGTGAGACCCTGCACGACTCATTGTCACTGTGCCAAGCACACCGTTACTAACGCCCAACACAGCGGACACTGTCATGGCAACTGTAGCATAGCTGGTGTCCAGGTAGGGCCTGTCACACGGCAGAATGCACAACAGAAGGAGAGGTACTAACACAAAACGCACAACTGTCGACCAGAGGAGAAAGTTGATCGATAACTTTAGAAGACGGAGTCCCACAACCTGGAAGTCAGACACGGGTAAACAAGATCAAAGCAAACATTTCTTCCAGGAATCCTGATGGCTGGGTTTAATGGATTCATTGCCTCTGTGCTCCAGTCATAAAGAAGAAGATAAATTAGGGTTGAAGAGGTGTGAACATACAGAGAAAGTAAATTGAGAGAAGAAGATTTCATAAATGCTCCTATTCTGAGACCAGACAGAGAGTTGAACCTATGGGGTCAAATCGCCTAGCAGACAAGAGATGTCTTACTGTCTGCTGTGCCAGCGCATCATCCTCAATAAAGCTAGAGTGTTGAAAATATGTCTTTCCCTCCCTCCCCCTCCCCAGCCCCATCCATTCCTCTCTCCATCCCATTGTCTATCCATCCATCTTTCTGGCCCCCTCCACAGCTCTGATCTTCCCCTCTCCCTCATTTTTGTCTTTGCTTGTACACATTGTTCACTAACTTTTTGAGTAAAGATTACACAGCATGCTGCCTCAATGCCAGGCAAACATAAATTGTATAAGCCAATCAAAACTTTCCATTCTGCAAGTCTACGATAATTTCAAAAGCCGTTTTTATCAAGCTGCGTAGCCATGTGCAGTCCTGACACTTATCCTTCACACAGTCTTCACACCTAACTTTCACACACAGTCTTCACACCTATCCTTCACACACAGCCTTGCGTATGACTAAAGCCTCATCATGAACAACAGATTAAGAAAATCACCACTTGAGTCTGCAAATCCAGATCACTTAACGACAAAGTTCCTTCTAAGGAAGACATCGGGCATGGCAAGTTGTTAGAAAAAAACCTCATACCACAGAACTCGCATTACTTTCTAAAACAAATCGGTTGTTTGGTTTGATTTTGCGATACATCTGCTTCTCGTGAGTAGAGGAATCAACTCAAGCTAACGTATCGATCACAAGAGGCAAAGGTGTGTGCAACTCTTCAATATCAATGTGGAAAGTCGAAGGAGTTGAGAAAACCAACTATGGCACAACAGAAAAGTGCACTTCAGCACCACTATGCCTGACATAAACTCTTCCTTCTGGACAATTTCTGGATATTAATCAGAAACACAGACAAACACCCACAAACACACATACAAGACATGTCAAACACAAAATATCTACACAAACACTGACTGCCAAACATTATCATAATTTTAATTGCGATTTTCAACTCGCCCACCTTTCCAACTAGATCACAAAAGTTGAAGATGGCGATGAGTGTGACTGGCATCCAGTCCCCAAGACTGTGCTGGGGGACTTTGCTGAGGAGAGCTGGGAAAAGAAGCAGAGTCACAAAATAGCAGAGCGCAATAGTCACCAGCCAACGCCAGATCAGGCGTGTGACCAGCCACCGCATGGAAAAGCCATCTGCATCGGCAGCGAGAGGGAGAGAAACGGACAGGGAAATTAGGTTTGGGTGGCAGAAATACTGTAACGACATAAAGAAGAAGAAGGAGAAGAGGATTGGACACACAACAGGCATAGCGTGAAACAGGAATCTGAATTGAATGCCAACGTGTACTAAGCTTACCCAGTCGGTGAAAATGTTGTTTTTTCTTACTAACTCGGTCAGAAAGAACCTACAACCACAGGCGCCCATTACCACAACTGGGTAGTGCCTGACAAAATATGTAATGGGCGACACTTGCCTGGGGTCAGACAGTACAATAAGAGCTGGTCCTTCCAGCACTTTTGTCACACATACATCAGTCTATGACCCAGACTATTCTTGAGTCAATAATGACAAACGCACGCACACACACGCACATAGCCCACTTTTAAAATCTCTCACCCTTTGCATCCCGCCACCACCTCGAAACTCTCTCCCTTGTCCAAGGAAGGCCCTTAAACGAGGTGCCAGTATCTTCACCTGGTGACACGCTTCTCCTCACATCAAGGGCATCATCGGAAGAATCCCCAAGCCTTGAATAGCGGGTAAGCTGAACTGCTTTCAACGACTGCGCACCAGAAAGGGCGAAAACATCCTTTCTTCATATTCTCGCTTTTGCTCGATTTGTTCTGAACAAACATCCAATCACCCTCTTCTCTCCCATCCCATCTCCTATGTCCTCCGAGAAGACAAGAAAGAAAATGAGTTCTTCAGTATTATCACAAACCTTGAGTCAGTCGTGTGAAGAATGCCAACCATTAAGAATAAGATACAAAATTTACTTGAGTAAATTTAACACTGCTTCGGCCATTGTCTGATCTTAATTACCGAACCATCTCCGCCAAGTTCAAATGCTTCCACCTCCCCTTGCCACGACGACTGTTTTGCAAGACGGCCATCGCTGAGCACACACGGTGGTTGTGTGATGCGTTTGGCCTTGCTGTGGTGAAGGTGGCGATTCACGAAGGCATTTCTCTTCACCCAGACATGAACTCCTACACCACACAGCATGACCACAACTGAGATGGCAAAATAGGCGATGGTGCTGTAGCGGAGAGCATCCGAGCCGGCCAGTTTTGTGATGATTCTGTTCAGGCTCACCACAACACCTGCTAAACCTAGAGACAGTGAGACAGAGCGAGTCAACAGAAGAGGGATAAAGAGCCAACTTGGCAAAGAGAGAGAGAGAGAGAGAGAGAGAGAGATGTGGAAGGACAGGGGGAGAGAGGTGTATGAGTGAATGACTGAGTGAGTGAGTTCAAAGTGAGTGAGTTCTGGGGGATTCGGCCCAGCTGCGGCTACAACATTCAAGAGGTTGGCTTCTCGCCTTGCAGCAAAGTGGAGTGTGCTATACTCTAGTGTGATGGGTTGGCTACGGTGCCGAACAAGCTTCACACTTCTACGCTCAAGCGTGATGTGCCCACGTGGGTCAAGGCAGCATGTCCGTTGAAGTGTCGGCTGCCCTACACTAGCCATAGCGGAGGGACGCTTTATGTGAAATCAAAAATGCATTTTTTCCCCTAAATTTTTCTCAGTGAGTTCTAAACTGTTCTAAATTTCATGTTCTATGCTCTATTTTCAGGATATTCTTGGTATCTTGTTATTCTTCGTAATATTTCAATAAAACTGTTTCAAGTGAATGAGTGCTTCCGGGCCTTCTGGCCAAGAAATGGAGCACATCCTATTCAAGTGTGATGGATTGGCTCCGTTGCAGGCTGAGCTTCATCCTTTTGCGGTCCTCCATCATGTGCCTGCGGGGTCAAGACAACACGTAGAAGGATGCCTTGGCTGCCCACAGCTTGCAGTTGCAGAAGGACGCTTTTTGTAATCCCAGTCTACTGTATATCTAACTTGTGGTTTGCACATTTCCCTCTAGCAGATAGCCTTCTGGCAGTTGCTACATCCTGTATGCTGCAGCAGAGGTGGATTCGCCAGCCACAACTTGACCACAGGTTACAAAAGGTCTGCTTGGATGTCCATTGAGCCAAAGCTGCAGCCAGTCCCTGAATGGCAAGGTACCCTTCGTGCATGAGCAAACCATAATGCCAGGCAAGGCAAGACTTGACATCACGCGGAGTAGCTCACTCGAGCGAGCATTTTCTTTCCGTGATAAGATTGAAGGCCTGACATGATCTCACCCTGCTGTGTAAAACGGGTATTGAGCCATGACTCATGAAGTGTTGGATAAAAGGAGTTCATTAATAACGTTTTGGCATTTTACGCCATCATCAGTTTAACAAATCAAAAAGAGGTGTTCTTGATTTCCATTATGGTGCATGCATGTCAGTTGTGGGTTGTACGATGCATGCATATGCGTAGGTGTTGAGAGCCCTGCCAGTCAAGAATGCAGAAGAGGGGATGGGCAGTTCTGAAGTGTGAAAACATGAATATTCTAGTTGAATATTAGAAGCATTGAGAGCAAGAGAAAGCTAGAGATAGAGACAGAGAGAGAAACAGAAACAGAGAGAGAGAGAGGGCGGGAGGGAGGGACTGAGGGAGGAGGGAGTGAAAGGGAGAAAGAGAGGAGCGAAGAGGAGATTTGAAGATTTCAAGATTTGGTCAGGGACTTGGACCAGAAGTTGTAGTAGTTCAGATTTCGTATGCAGTTTAGATATTTGGTTGAGCTGGGCAGTAGAAGAGAGTGGTAGATGGTAGTACGATGGCTCGCACATCCGCTTTACTACCATCTAACATCCCTGTATACCATCCAGCTCAACCGAATCGAACAGTATCCAGACTGCATACGGAATCTGAACTACTACAACTCCAAGACCAAGTCCCTGACCAAATACCGTTATTCAAATCTCCTTTCTCCGCCCCTTCTCTCCATCTCTCTCTCTTTCTCTTTCTTTCTCTCTCTCTCTCCCTTTCTCTCTCTCTCTCTCTCTCTCTCTCTCTTTCTCCCTCTCTCTCTCTCTCTCTCTCTCTTTAACTCTCTCTCTCTCTTTAACTCTCTCTCTCTCTCTTTAACTCTCTCTCTCTCTTTAACTCTCTCTCTCTCTCTCTTTTAACTCTCTCTCTCTTTCTAGCTTTCTCTCACTCTCAATGCTTTTAACATTCAACTACAATACTCATTTTTGCACACTTCAGGACTGCCCACCCCCTCTTTCGCACTCTTGACTGGCACGGCTCAACACCAACACATATGATACATCGTACAACACACAACCAATACACACGAACCATAAAATAAATCAGTGACATCTCCTTTATTTTCGTTTTATTTTAACTGACAATGGTGTAGACCGCCAAAACGTTCTTAAAATAAATCCCCTTCCTCCGACTCTTCATGACTCATGAATGAATACCTGCCAGTTTCTTTTAAGTCCGGATTTTCAATCCAAGAGCATGCTCAAAGTCAAATGCACGAAGCGGATTCCACAGCCTCTTGCACAGTCTACTGCCAGCACAAAGAACTGAAGAGGAGGCAATATCTCTAATGAGTTCGGGATGTGGAAATGTCACCATTCAAACCGCTCATCTTTTTGGTGTCTGGTGGTTTTAGCCTAGCGGCTACAACAAAACAAGCACCTGCCCTCTCGCCTGGCAGCAAAATAGAGCCCGCCCTACCTGAGCATGATGAGATGGCTACACCGCATCCTATGCTATGCCTATGCTGATCAAAGAAGCATGCCCACAGAAGTGTTGGTTGCCCTGCGCTAGCTGTGGGCGAGGGACATTTCCTTGCAAAAGCAAATCTTCACCATACCCTCATTTTTTTCTCATCATATGACTCGGTATTGTTAGCTCAAAATCGTCCCCTTTGTATATTGTGTCACATGGTTTCTTTGTGCAGTGTGACTATTTGTCCTTTTCAATGAACTTGACGAAAGATTTTGTTTAGACTTTCATTTACAGTCCACACTATCAACTACAGCAGATCTTTACGGAAAAAAACTTTTTTTTTCCAGGAAAGGGCGTGTCGGGAATCGTAAATGGTTTGCCCACCGACCCTATAACTCTTGGAGCTACAGTTCGGGATGATCGATCATGCATGTTGAATTAGTTGGGAGTGTACAAACAGCGTGAGAGTTGGAAAATCGTCTCACTCGCACCCTCGTCTTTTCAGCATCTGATGACCCGGATCCTGCATCTACAGGAACTACAAATCAAATTGCTTCCATTCTAGGCAAACAAAAATGGAGCACACCCTACTCATGCCTGCAAGGGTCAAGACAGCATGAATGAGGATGCCTTGGCTGCTCAAGACAGCTTGAATGAGGATGCCTTGGCTGCGCAAAGCTTGCAGTTGCAGACAGACACTTCTTGTAATGTTCTCATTTGTTTTGTCAACGCTAGCAACTAAATTTAATTTATAACTGCTGTTTTGCACATCTCTCAATCCTGCAGTTTACATTTATATTTCTGTAAAAGACTTTACTTTTTCCTGTATAGTGCTTCTACTTTGGACTCGGAATTCAAGCTGCTTACAAACGATAAGTGACAAAGTTTGTCTCCTGGCACTACCAGCTGTATTCCATTGCAAAGACAGCATTCACGGGGAATAATATAAGAATGACATTCTGAAAGGTTCTTCCTCAAGAGAAGACAGGCCTGACACTCACTCTCCCCGGTCATGATTGCTTGAGGATAGATCGAAGGGAGCTGCACCGCCAAGCCATAGTAGCTGGATTGTTGAACTGAATGAAGAGAGGATAAATAGCAGTGAATTAAATCGTCTATCAAAAAAAGATCGTTTTAAAAGCATTAGTTAGGGCAGTTTCGTCACAATTTCGGAAGCTTGCTGTTCCTCTTGAATGTACTGCCTTTAATCAACCTTGGCTGATAAACATACATGTGTGCTTTGAAAAGTATTCATTAAGAAAAAAAACGTACGGGTAGCCTGGCAAACGCTTGCTACAGGGACACTCTGAAATCACAAGCCCCCTTCCCCATTGAAGTTGTTTCTCAGCTAAACTCAGCTGAAGAGCTATGGTAACTGTTACATGATTCATTTAGCCAACATCATCATTTTCCCACATGCAAGTTCATAAGACCAACTCGTACCATCAAGTAGCATCAAATACCCACAGCTATCCCTGACTGAAAATAGCCAAGGGTCTTCATCCAAGTATGTTTCCTTTCCTAACTGAAGATGGTGTCAGTTCCAACTTGTGTTCTCAAATAAGGATCCTTTCCTCAAGTTTGTCTCCCTCGAGTCCTTATATTCAGAGCTTTTCGCAATCCCATTTTCTAGAAACCTCAAAATTTCCTAACCGCACCATACATTAATCACTGAGAACACCTCGTTCGGAAAATGTCTCGGTGACATACTCGTCAGTGAGCATGGTGGATGACAGAGGGGGAGGACGAGGCATGCCATATTTGTCCACATCAACTAGGAGGATGGGGAACGACCACATTTCATATTTGTGCAGTCAACATCAACTGGGATGATTGGATTGAGGAGTGCAGACTATGTGCATGCTTCAAAGACATTATAAGCTTATCAGCACGCCTAGGCCATGCTCTCATCTTTCACGAGATCTTAATTTGTCAATGCGACAATAAAAAATGTATCATATTTCTCCCTCCCTCTATACTGAACGCGTTGAGGTGGACTTCTTTAGCTTATCATGTAGATCCACATGGTCGTGCTGTCTGACCTCCACAGGCGAGCGCAGTGGCCGACACGGCGATCAAGGTCACAACGAAGGCTGATCTCGAGTCGCAGCTCTGCAGGAAGACAGTCATGAGCAACGCTGACAGGAGGCTAAGTACGAACACCGCGTAGCCGAAGGTGATGCGTGCGTGCGTGCCAAGCCGCTCTACAAGGACTATGTTGACGGCGACGGCTGCGAGCGTGACGCTGAGGTAGACCGCCGTCATAACGGACTCGGCGCTCTCGGAAGGGTAGACATAAGCGAAATAGTCCACGGCTGTGATGAACGTGTTGTAAGGGAAGAGAAAAGTCGTGCCGGCGAACACGAAGGCTACGTAGACAAGACGATGCCGATCAACGGACTTTGGCGAGGCTTTCGGGGCCTCGGAGCCGGTGTCGAGCCCTGAGTCCGTCTCGTCCTCACCATCCTCGTCAAACAAGCCGCTACTTTCTAGCTCCATCGATGGCACCACCAGAAATACCACATGGAGAGTCGAACGTACGTGTTCTACTGGCTAGCGGCTGTCTTTGCAAACGCTAGTGACAACTGTGCCCACCATCTGCTGCACTGAACATGGAGGGCAGATTGCTGCCTAAGTCGAGTCGAGGATGGCAAGATCTAGAGTGATCTTAGCATAAACTGAGGGGAGATAATTATTATTTTCGACCTGATTTTCGTATATACGTAAAGCACCCCGGTATCCAAGGAACGTCGCCTATGGCCGGAAGGCGAATTGACCATGACGTGAACGCGCGCCCAACCGTGACTGAACATGCCTGGGACGTCGACTCAAACCTGCGTACCAAATGGCCATGGTACAGACGAGAGCTGCTTAAATTGTTTAGTCACCATCACGATCATTGTCATGATCACGTGGTGATCGATTCTTGACGTCCAGGCTTGCGAGCTCAGCTGCAGGTACAGGTGAGGCCGGGCGCGGCGCGATCGAGATCGCGATCTCAAGCTTGCGCCTGTATGCGCGCATGCGTAGATCTACGTTCTATTTCCCATCTCTGGTCGTCATGATCTACTTTTGAAAGAGAAGGGAATGAAAGCATATCGCCATCGCCAAGCAAAGCCTCACTGTCACAATCTGCTCTGCCACCCGCACACCCGCAACAGACGAGCACTAGTATTCTGGCTGTGGTGAATGCCATGGCGCCGCAAGCTGGAGCCTATCATGTCCTGTCCCTTCTCCTTCACAAGTGTGCCGTCTCGGCGAATTCCGACACGTTCACTCTTCTTTAATACTTGTCCAGTCTCCGAATTCCGAGACGTTACTCTTCTAATCTATATAGCTTGTCCAGTCTCCGGGACGTTACTCTCCTACAGTATATCTGCAGCTCTTCGGTCCGCGACGATTTCTGGCCACTGTCTTCTCAGTTTTTCCAACGCCGGTTTCTACTGCTCTCTTCGCCTTCCTTCGTCTTCTCCCTCTTCTCCCTCCTCCGCCCTGGGACCGTGCACCCTGTGTGATTTGAATACCCATCGCTCACCACGCCTATTCCCGCCGGCCTGCCCATCGGCAGAGCAGTTAAGGAGGGGTCCACCACGGGATTGCGCAAACGATGGCGACGGCCCGGTTCCACTGCTTTATAAGGTCGTGGAATTTTGGCCCCACGAGGTGAAAGTACTGCAGATTAT
>JAOWAR010061781.1:0-12874 GCA_028571005.1 Clathrina lutea
TCTCTCCCTCTCTCTGTTTACATGTATATATGCCACGCATGTGAAAAGAAATAAAATATGTAACCTCGTGTTTTCTTCCATTCTAATATTTCCCTTGACTCTGGCCTTCAGGTTTAAAGATTTTTCGGTTTTGGTGACAACGATATGTCTTTCAGCCTGCAGTCAGGCTTGACACATCATGAGCAGAATTTTCCCCTCTCGTGGTTTGTGTGTGTGTGTGTGTGTGTGTGTGTGTGTGTGTGTGTGTGTGTGTGTGTGTGTGTTTCTGGGTCACAGTTAACAGTCACGAAACGACCATTGTAAGACATGCAGCGGTCGGTGTGCATTCCTGTACATATTCTCGGCGGGCATGCATGCGTTCAGAATTTGAAGTCAATAGAGCAGGCCATAATCAATCAAGAATGTTTGATCTAAGGAATGTTGTCGGCACGCGCAACACTGAGTGTGTCCTGACGATCCGAATTTGGGAACGTCAGCGACCATTTGAAAAAAAAACCCACAGTGTCATACCTGGAGTGTCTGCCGTTGACATCGGGAGTTTCATGGCACTCTGAAGCCTGTCCGTTGGTTTGTTACAAAACTATAGAGAAGAGGTAAAATCAGATGCGCCGAATACGACAGTCCACGCGGAACGGCCAACACCTGAGCTTGCAAAACGCGACGAAACAAAATGCTCGCAACATTCGTTGTTACGATGTGCCAAGCACGAAAATTATCATGGCTTTGTTCTTTCGAAAATGAACGACGAAGTCTGTCTAGAATTTTGCGCCAAAATCCCGTCTTGTCGAAAGTCACAAAAAAAAACACGCGCAACACAAGAAGTGCAACGTAGTTTTTCGACCTTGCGTGCCGAGTGTGCCCAATGCGGAAAAGCCTCTCTCCCTGAAGAAGTAACGTGTTTGCGGCTACCCGACTGGGCTTGCGGGCGTATGGCGCGCCAAACAAGTCAAAATTGTACGTGGCATGGCCTAGTGCTAGATTCCCAAACCCCGTTTCTCGGTTCGCAATCACCATATCGCGGTTCCAAATGCCATGAAACGCTTTCGCATTTAAATTTCCAGGTTCCATGTTCCTTTACCATGGCAACCACCACAATTTCAAATTATTTCGTTGCATGTTTTGATGACAGCTTGACAAGACGACCTGAGTGCTTTAATGCCCGACGAAGAAGGCAAATTTGATTCCGAAGAATTCATTCTGTTGAATGCGGCGTTTGACGAGGACGAGTCACGCTCGTTGAAGAGTGTTCGTCGCCACGCTCCCTCTGGACCCAGGCTTAATCTGGATTGCCTGGGCGACGAAGAGTGTCTTGAGCTGTTTAGGTTCACCCGCCCTCAAATCAGAGATCTGTCTCGCCGTCTGGACTTGCCTGATCACATGAGTGCGGACAACGGAGTTCAGTGGGCACCAGAAGAAGGCCTGTGTGTGCTCCTTCGTCGTTTGACTTATCCTTGCCGCCTGTTTGATTTGGAAAGACTTTTTGGACGGCATTTGTCAGACCTCGAGTCTTTCCCACATGTCACGTGACTGTTTCTATGGCATTGGCCAATCAACGTAAGAGAAGCAATACAGGCCCCAGAGCCTAACAGAGGGCAATGGATTTGAATACTGCCCGCTGGCAATCGGCTTTTTGCCCGTTCTTAAGTTTTATTTTATTTATTTATTTATTTTTCAAGCGATGGCGTGTCAGTCGACGTTCAATCTGTACATGTCATTTGAACTTGAACGGGGACGCATCAACCGGCAATAATTGAAAAAGGCTCGATTCGCAACCGTGAGTGAGGTTGAGCTCGATGAGATGGATCGGAACAGGGCTCCTGCAAGCACACGTAACTGCACGGAGACACACAGGAGAGCCGAGTCTTTTTTGTCGTACAACCGGCCTTCTGCTGCATGCTGTACAAAGGCAACGTACCGCAGCTATTCTCGACGTCCGACGAAGGTGATCTTGTCAAAGATTCTTGATGAGGTTGACATGGCCCTTGCAACCACTACGCTAGAGGAAGTGAAAAGTTTAGAGCAGCCGACAAGTCATAAAAAAGCTCATCGTTTCTCCGTCAACTTTGCTGAGTCCGCCTTTATCGGGTGTTCAATAAATTTTTCGTCTTCTTCTTAAATTGTTTACGTTGTACTGCTGTAGTGCTTTTTCTTTTTTCTCTCTCTCTTTCCCTTTTTGATGAAATGAACCTGGAAATGTGAAAACGTTTCATGGCATTTGGAACCGCGATATGGGGATTGTGAACCGAGAAACGGGGTTTGGGAATCTCGCACAAGGCCACGTACAATTTTGACTTGTTTGGCGCGCCATACGGACGACTCCTTCTGTTGCGCACTCGCGCCCTATTTTTGGGTTACGTCTTTTTCATACATTATTCTCTGTGTAGCGTACCCGCGCCCTATTTTGATGTTAAATCTATTTTCATAATTTGTACTCTACGGGAATTCTAAGCCTCCCTTCCCCTCGAGCTCTTGTCAGTCTTGCCACGAATGTTTTACCGACACGTTCGTCTTGCTTTCATCTGTGGACTGATTGTGTGTGTGTAAAATGGGGCGGGATAATCCGTTGCAAGCGCAGTCTGCAACAGTAAAAAGTTCGGTGGGAGGTTTACTGGTTTTGCCAGGCTTTGAGTCACCGGACTTTCTCAATTCGGAGACATGGCTCCTCGACTTTCGTCCCGAGCCCGAAGGCTACCCGAGAGACTCAGGGACGAGAATTTCCTGGTTATATTGCCACAACTGCAGGGCGGTTAGGTGGCTTCTGGGAACGTGGGAATGCCTTTTAAAGCAGAAAGGCCGAGCTGCGAGAAATGGAAACACTTGTCGACAGGGCTATTCGCGTGATGAACGGGAAGACGGAGGAAGTGAGGCGTCGCTTGCAAGGAGCGAAAATCTACGACGCCCTGAACACTCCTCTTGGACAGCCACTGCCCGATTTGGGATCCACGGCAACTGCTACCATGGATCCTGCTCAAGTTCCTGCGATCCCAAGACCTACTGTAGAAACATTTTTCGTCTCTAGGGAGAACCCTTCTGTTTTTCCATCAGCGGAGCCGTCTGATATTGTCGTGTCACAACAGCCTGTCTTTTCGTCAACCAGAGCAAATATGAAAATGCACCCCGTTTTGCAGATGTCTTTGTCAACTCTGCCTCGGTTGCCTAACTCTGGCATAAAAGAACTGCCTTCCTTTCCTTACTCTGTCTCTTGTCACCATCCACAAGCTCTTTGTTCGCCGAGGTGTACTGCTACTATTGTGAACTCGTACCCGGCGGCCCCGCGCGTGCCAACGAGTTGCTATGGCAATGTCATTGGCCCGGACGCGGCGTCGTGGCTCCGAACATCGGGTTCACAGTCCAACCGGGCTTCGCCACAGGGCCGCTCCCAGCATCTGTGCCTGCGCCACGGTTGGGTCCAGCCCAGCCAACTGCCCATCCGAATCCCTACTCGCTACTACCATCTTCCGGACCGCGGATTCCCACGTGGACGAGGTAGCCTAATCTTGAAACTGCGCCATTGCCCATCCTTTTTTGAGGATGACGTGATGGCGTAGCGGATAGCCAGGTGATTTTCGTCTGCTAGGCGATTTGGTGCCGCAGGTACGAGTCCCGGTCTCGGCACGGATTTTGAGCATCTGGAAATTTTCATCGGATCCCTCTCATGCTGCAGGTTTTGCCACGGGGCCGATTCCGGCGTCGGTGACGGCGCTACGCCCGGATCAAGCCCAATCCACTGCACACGCTGGAAGCACCAGCCTGATGGTACGCAAAGCCCCGGACCTGGACATCCGCAAACTTCGCGGCGACCCAGTAGCGCTCCTGCTCTTGGTTGCTGAATTGCGCGAGTCCAAAGACCTCCAATTCTCTGACACTCAGATCCTGCATCATTTGCAAGGAAGGCTGGAGGGTCTCGCCTTCGAAGTCGTCAAGGACGCCCTCCTGACTGGTGGAGACTTGGACACCGTAATGGAAATACTGCGTGAAGAGTTTGGTGACCTGGGAGTCATCGTGGAGACATTTCACTACCTTTTATTATCCCGAATGAAGGTTCAGGTGGGAGATGGTGCTGACGTCAACCCTGCTCTATTCTTGACTCAAGTCATGAACGCACGTGCTGGTCTGGGAGCCGTAGAACAGCTCGGAGACGTTGACTATCGAAAAAATCTTGACAGCGTAGCCCGGAAGCTTCCAAGCAGTAGTCAAAAGGACTGGTGTCAAGAAGCATATGCCAGCATCGAAAGAGGCGAGATTTTGAACATCGACTTGTTCATAAAGTTCCTGAAACGACACGTTACAGTTTGAAGGATCGGAACGCAGCCCACCTTACCTCCTTCGCCAAAATGCTCAGTGAACTCGGTGATGTTGACCAGGACAGCAACGCAGCCGGAGTCAAGATCAGCAAGCAAGACAGCTGACCATGAGACGTGTTCCTCACCGAAGACCAGCACTCCGAGCCCCGTGACAAAGGCGTTTTTGATCTGTCAACAGGATCACATAGTAGGAAAGTGTCAGCGGTTTGCTCACCTTTCACTCGAGGAGCGTCTGGAGTGGGCAAAGGTGTAGGCATGTTTCTGGTGTCTTGCGCCTGGAAACTTTACCAGCGACGCGAAGACGTCCCTGTGGAATCGGAAGATGTGATAAGAAACACCATCAGCTAATGCACAGCAATGAGGTGAAGAGGGAAGACCATGACCAGCAACCCCGATCAACTGGTGCCGTCACTGTGCAAGCAATGTCCTCCAAAAACCCGGTGTTTAGGGCTGTTATGAAAATCGTGACAGTTGATGTCACTGGTGGTGATAGCGGACAACATCGCTGCGTAACATACCTCAATGAAGGTAGCGCTGTCTCTCTTGTCGATGAGCAATTGTTTGATGATCTTTGCTTGTCAGTGGGCAACTCGACAACCCTGCTGATGAAGACTGTGAATGGCCTTAGCGAGACAAAGTGCGCGATGATCGACCTGACTCTCTCCAACGTGAAGACAGGGCATCAGTACAAGCTGTCAGACGTCTAATTCCATCAGGGATTTTTCCATTGACCAACAAATTGTCTTTTGAAGGAACTCTCATCGATGAACTTACCGCACTTCAATGACCGGCCAAGAATTCTTATCCGGCTCGACAATGCAGGTCTCATCGCTACAAGGCAGCTGAAATGGGCTACAAATGGACCGCTTCTCCAGACGACCGACCTCGACTGGATAGTGACCGGCAAGTTAGCCCTTACCACTGAGGCACAGTCCCAGGCCCCGCAAACGGTGAACTTTTTGAATCTCAAAGAGGAGCGCCTCACTATGGATGATTTATTCAGGTCATTCTGGACAACAGGAAGTCTTGCTGTGAAGTATGGAGATGCTGTGTCGAGAAGCCGCGAAGATCGAGCAGCCATGGCCACGCTATGCAATGAAGTTCAACGTGACGGAGAGCGGTTGGTCGTGCCGCCGCTGCACCGATCACGGGACGAAACGCTACCTCCCAGCCGAGCCATGCCTGAGAAAAGAGTCATGGCCTTCGAGAAGAAATTGGATCGAGCAATCAAAGAGGACACATACGTCGATTTTACATTCTGAACGGTGCTGTGGTAGATTTGCAAGTCATTGCGCTAGCCTGAAGCATATCCCAAGCCTTGCAACGAGGAGGTTTTGAACTTGCGCCATGGTCCTCCAACTCGGAAACGGTGCTAAGGGCCCTTTCTCCCAAGACACCGACATTTCAAGAGCTACAAATCGATCCTTGCGAAGGCGCCACTCAGCGTGCTCTCGGAGTTCTTTGGAGAACGTCCAATGACACCATCTTCTTTAAGTCAAAGACGCCCTCAGACACACCAAAAAAGCCAATTGTGCTTTCCCATGCGATGACCGTTTTTGACCCTGGCGGAGTGCGTTGGTTAAGACCAAGCTGGGGCATTTGGGACGACCTGTGCATAAACTTGTGGTGTTGGATGTGTCAATCACTCTGTCGCTGCCGAGCAGTGAGGGGCCAGGATGTTGCGTACCCGCGCCCTATTTTTGTGTTAAATCTATTTTTATAATTTGTACTCTAAGGAAACTCTAATGCTCCCTTCCCCTCGAGTTCTTGTCAGTCTTGCCACGAATGTTTTACCGACACGTTCGCCTTGCTTTTATCTGTCGACTGATTGTGTGTGTGTGTGTGTGTGTGTGTGTGTGTGTGTGTGTGTGTGTGTGTGTGTGTGTGTGTGAAATGGGGCGGGATAATCCGTTGCAAACGCAGTCTGCAACACCTTCCCTACTAGTGTTGCTCCACAAATTGATGATCTGCCCGAAGTTTGATGCAGTAAGTCGCTTCAACCTTGCTGCATGCCAGACAGGAGAATCAGACTGGGCACGAGTGTGTTGCTGCAGAAGTCGCGCACCATTGTCGATGACGCAAACACAGTGTCGCACCAACACTCTCCTTTGCTCAAGGGTCAGGAAACATCATGGTCCTGGCAGATTCCAAGACTCTGCACCGGGAGGCATCTGACCGCTGGGTTGTTGCATCCTTCGTCCAATGTTGACAGTAGGTGACTTTCTGGCAGTTGGAGTGTGGGTGACAGCGTGTAAGATAGGCAGTCGATGACAGGGCTCCTCCTCACGGTTGCTGAGCTGTCTTCTGTGAAGGGGTGGCCAAGAAAGACTAAAGAATCCTTCCTGTGAGGCTCTGGCTGACAGCCGTTGCTTATTGGGATGCCTCGCAAAGTTGGAGCAGCTCCTGCGTCTTCCAGGTCCATGACAAGGCTCCTTACGCACCTGGCACTCACAGAGCCCTTGTCAACAGGGACAGGCTGAAAAAGAGTCCTCTACTTGTAACGTTGGCGGATAGCGCTGTTGAGCTCTCCCAAACAACTGGCTGACTCCACCCGAGGACGAAGATTCTTGATAAACAACAAGTCTCCCGACCGGACAGCAGAACCTTCCTTGTATGACCTGTTTGGTGGCATCCAGTATGCTGGCACGTCAGTTGTCGCTCGATCCGGTGGCACTTCGCCACATCCTTGCTGTTGTGTGTCCCGCACACGGTAAAGGAGAGCCACGTACGGCGTGCTTGCACGCTCCATGCAGAAGCACTACCTGGGCACTTGCAGTAAGAAACAGGCACTGAAACACAGTGGCTAGTGGACTCGGGGTCGGGCAGCGGGACCAAAGTGGGAAGAATTTTGTAGAGCACCCGTACTCGAAACGATGCACGCCCCAAAGCCCACGTAAGTGAGGCAGATGCGCCAGCAGAGCCAGAGTCAGAGCAAAGTCGTGAACTTCCAAGGCTCGCAAATGGTCCTCTCGAAACATGGTCCAACCTTGCCGGGCCGCCTTCCTCTTCGTTCCTGCACCACCGACTGCCTTGCTCGCTTCAGACAAGAAACGATCGATGTTGTCAAATGACAATGGCGGTACATCGACGAGTCGCTTACCCCAACCCATGCGAGGCACATGAAGAGATCCAACTTTTTGGGGCCAGGTAGACAACTCTTTTTGACCTTGAGCCATCATGATGACACACACAAAAAGAAACTGCAACTGCAGAACCGACAGAAGAGAGGAAAAACTCAGGAGCAGAAGCTCAACGACACTTCAACTGCACTGACGCACTGAGGACTGATCCCCGTTTAAAATTTCGCCGCCCTTCATGCAATCGGTCTATTGAAAGTACAGGAGGTGTCTGGCGCCAGGATTAATTTTCAGATTTTGCTGCCGGGAAAAAACCACCTGTCCTGGCCGGCAGCATGCGCTCCGGGAGCGAAAAAAAATAACCGGTTGAAAAAGAACCAGGCAGCCTCAAATCAGCACCAATAAACTGGAACAGGGCACAGAAGAAGCTTTCAAAAGCTCGTTCAGTGGGAAAATCTCCGATCCAAGCCGGTCGGTGCTGACGTCTTGGAATCCAGTGTAGGCTTAAACACAGCACCTTGTAATTGGTGTTTGCTCTTCAGGAGCTAGTTCCTGCCGAAAAAAAAAGATGAGAAAGATACAATACAAAAGTCGAGTGTGTCTCCACGGGCGCTTCTGATGACTCAATGGCGAACGATGCTGACCGACGAACACAGCTGTCTCCATCTTGACGGGCGAGTGACGTCTGGCAGAGTCTGACGGCTCAACTCGTCAGAACTTAAAGCGTGGGAGTCTTACTGCTCAAGCTTTCGACATGTGCGTCGATTCAGGCAGAAGCACTCGACGAAGGCAGCATCGCTCAACGGAGACATCAACACCTGGAGCGAAGCCTGAAGCATATTCACTCGATGGGGGCTGCTTTGTGACACGCCGCGAAAAAAGCGCCGACGAGCTTGTCTTCGAATTAAAGCCTTTCTCTATTCCAGAGGCCAAGGCCAATCGACCGTTGAACTGATCACCAGTAAGGTATCCACCACAACAAGATCCAGGGAAAGACCGCATTCGCCAAACGACTGCTTTTCTGACTGGAGACGATTAGAGAGCTACTCCTGCTTACCCCTTCCGAATGCATATGCGGAATTCGGTTTTCTCTGGTTGAAGAGCTAGGAACGTTCGTAGATGGCTCCTGCCGGCTCCTGCCCCATTCTCGAAGGGTTCTTCCACACCCTGAGTAGATCGCAGGTCCGTCAAAAGCTCCGTACCAGAAAGTCGCACCACCTTGCAGTGGTGTGGTCTTGGAACATCCATTGACGACTCTCTACATCCGATCTGAGTCCGAGAAATCCCTAGAGCCAGGGAGGGAAATATCTATGGCAGCTGTCATGAATTTTAGCGCGCTTGGCCGTGCTTTCCGTTCGACTTGCCTGTTCGATGCATGTATCCTCATGATCATCGATCGATTTCCGATCCGACGGCGAAACTGTCCAGCTTTGTGTCGCTTTCTTCTTCTTCTCTCTACCGTCTGGACAATGCAAAAAGCAGTAGTGAGAGAAAAACGTTAAGCCTTGCAGCCGATAAAAGTAAGGTGCTTTTCGTGACGACTCCAAGAGGCGGTACTGTCGAGCTCTGGAAGCCGGCAAGCGCGTCGGCGAGGACTCCAGAAAAATATTCTGTCAGCCACGGCTTTTAGTCAATCCATTCTTCAATCTAACTCACATTTTCGTCCAAATTCAAATAATATGAGTTTCTTTTCTCTCTCATTCAATTAAAACCTTTTTCTGTCTAATTCAATCAAATCCGGTCTTCTCTCCCGACTCAACATCGGACCTCCAATGTAACAAGCTCTGCAAATAGAAGAAACGGGACTTCCTCCCCTTGAACTCAAACAAAAGAGAAAGAAGCGCCTTGCCGCAAATCGGGTCCTTCTAGTTATCATCAGGAGAGCACCAGTCGCCGTGAAAAGGACACCCGTAGCGAATAGTGTATTTGCTAGTAAAGTTTTCAAACTGTTATTGAAAGAATGTCCAAGGGCAATCCCAGCAAGAACAACAGCCACTTGGGTAGACACAAGAACGATTCTATTGAGCCAAACGTTTCGCTGTCCACAGCGTCTTTATTTATTTACATAAAGGATTGCCCAAACAGGACCCGAGCCCTGATCGAGGGTTCTCCACTGATAGAGAACGAAAAACATAATACATAGATCAAGAAAGAGGACACTAACGAAAAAATAACAGGATCATGAAAGAAGCTTAATTTGCTTTAACCCGCATGTGACGTCTATGTAAGCTGGAAGGCTTTCTGTGCCTTTTATGTAAGATTCGGTGCAAGTTTTACCAACCAAAGATGCTTCTCTACCCCATACGCCTCCATTGTCCGCCCAAACACGGTGAGGTAAATTCGATATCGTCGCCCTCTGACAATCGTGACAATTGCACATGCGTGCACCCGTTCCTGCTAGTATCCTGGATAAGCCTCATGCATGATATTGCCATCTGTAATAATTGGTGTTGTCTTCTCCCCCTGTCTCTTTCTCGCCGATCCGCTTCCCTCCTGTCAAGCAAAATTTGAGTTAACTGACCCATTTCACTAGCTACAGCTGGACGACTCCCCATCAATTCAGGGGGTGGACCAATATCGCCTTGCTTCCTGACTCCGAAACACTTTCGTTCTCCACTGTCCAAGTAGTACTTGTTGCTTTCCCAGACCTTAACTGCGTTGAATTCAAAAGAACTTTCTAACTGGTATCGTTCTCGTGTCCAATCCACTCTGGACTCAATGATCACTTCACGCCGGATCCACAGCGGGTCTAACTTGCTGGCGCTATTTTCCAAAGTACCCCGTCGGGAGAAAACCTTCCATAGTTCGCGGTCGCAAGGAACCAATGTTCGCGGTCAAGAAAAAGTTATCTCAAAGCCAAATTGACTTGCTGCGTTGCTCGACTCGACTCACGGAAGTCGATCCCACTTAAGCTTCTAACACCATATGGGGTGGAACCGCCCACAAGAAAACTGCCGCCACTGCAGCCGTTCAGGTAATGTTACCAAACGTCGGACGGACTCACAAAGAAGACACACAGACTGCCGTCGACCGAGAACTACTGTCTTATTCGTTGAAATGTCCCCTTTATGCACAGCTCGCAATGCGTATGATACACCAAGAAGGCAAGACACCGCACCGCCGTATCGACAGGTACAACGTATATGAGCAAATCAGAGCTAAATGTCAGAAATTAGGAGGAAGAACTACCACAACCATCAGAGCCTTTCAGCCGGTCTCCACCTTCATTTAGCTGGAGACGACTGAGTTAGAAGAATTGCTGTTTGTTTTTGTTATGGCGTTCATAAGAGTGGAATGGTTTGCTTTGATGATACCGCCCACTCGAGCTTTCTCACCACAGCACAAGTTGGGAAAAGATTATTGCCGGCCTCGCGCGCGCTGTCATGTCTAATAGGCAATTTCTGGCCTGGAGTAGAAGGTAGCAAGTAAAGAATTACTTTTGGAGTTTTTGCGGGGAGAAAAACGTACATATGTAACATTCTCGGAGTAAAATGCAACTTTTCCAGTGGTTTTTTGGGGGAAGGTAACATTTTCGGAGTAAAAGGTCACTTTTGTAATTTTTTGGCGGGGAGTGAAAGGCAAAGCTTTTGGAGCAAAATGTAACTTTTCCGGTTTTTGAAAATGTAATTTTTCCGGATTAAGATGTAAAAGTGTATATGCACACACACGTACATACACATACATACACACAGGTGGTACTATTACTGCTGATAGGAAAAAACAAACACGTGGTGCTCCTTACGTACATAGTGGATTCAAGTGCTACTTTCAGTGTTCAATGTTCAAACTAGCACGTTGAACGCAACACCTGCATACATATCCCAGGTCTCAGGACTGGCAAAGGATGGGCTCCGAGAATACCGAAAGAAAAAGGAATCAGAAAAGCATAAGAAGGGGAAGGATTTCGTCATCTGAATCAGATATGATCAACCTCAAGATCAATCCTGAAATAGACCTCCAGATTGATCCTATGATCAACCTCCAATCGATCCAAAGATCGACGTCCAAATCCTTCCTAAGATCGAACTCCAGATCGATCCTTAAATCCAACTTGATATTTGTACAATATACTAAGAAGCGTAAGGTTTTCCAGCAACAACTACAAATCAGAACTGGCACAAAAAGAGGAGTAATAATTACTCAACCACACTCTCCAGCTCGTCTACACTATCCCCATTGTCTGGCTTTGTTGTACTTAAGGTGAAACAACCCAGGAAATGGCTGGCCCTCCCGCCAAACGAGCAAGGCTGGAAGGAGTCGGTTTTGGTAAGTACGTCCAACAGTCTTCTGCGGCAAATCCATCCTAAGATCGATCTCCAGATCGATCCTTAAATATAACTTGATATTTGTACACTATACTAAGAAGCGCAAGGTTTTCTAGCAACGACTACGACTCAGAACCTGCACAAAAGAGGAGAAATAATCACTAAACCACACTCTCCAGCTTCTCTACACTATCCCCGTTGTCTGGCTTGGTTGTGCTTAAGGTGAAACAACCCAGGAAATGGCTGGCCCTCCCGCCAAGCGCACATGGCTGGATGGAGTCGGTTTTGGTAAGTACGTCCAATAGTTTTCTGCAGCAAATACCAAGATTTTGCGTGTGTTCAAACTGCAGTCTCACAAACGTAGTCATGAGTATTAACTTGCACAGCCCCGCATTACATTGACTGCACAAAGATTGTCTAGGTTCGAAGCTCGAGCATCAGGGAGTGAGAAGCTTGCTGTTGGAGAGATAACCCTGCCAATGATCCTTGTTGTGTTCTTGACTGCTTGAAACAGCCGAGCACATCTCCTCATATTCCGTGTCCCAGCTTTCGTCATCTGAATCAGATAAGCTTACTTCACGAGGTGAGCGAGGTGTGGAAATGTCTTTGGGCTCAATCTTGATGCTAACCACCAGAGTGGACTATTGCACCTTCAGGAAGGGCAAGTTTTTGCTCAGAGAGCTGGTCCAGCAAGTGAACCTTCTTTGGCGTTAAGGAGGCCCGGCTCTGCTCAGCTTCAGCTACGTGACCAGATGTGGAACACATTAGCTCTAGCCGCTTCCTTGCCAGGTTTAAAGGGGAACTGCACGCCAAAATTTTTTGTGGAAAACTTCATCCCCGACGATCGCCTACCAACGTGGTATAAGCGAAATCGGTCTGCGAGAGTGGGGTAAGTCAGAGCGGCAGGGTGAAGTTCGGCTAGTTATCTCGGGTACCAAGCCGCGGCCTGATGACGTGCGTCGTGCTTAGCTCAATAGACCATTTTCCTAAATATTGTCTGGGTTAGAGGCGGGGCTTGCGGAAAGTATCAACTGGTCACCCAGCATCTCTCTCAATCTTCGATTCAGTCTTTGCGTGATCATTTTCTAACTTCCTAGCTGCAGAGCGGTGAAGATGCCTGGTCACGACCATTGCTGTGTTCCTCAGTGTTTCAACAGACGGAAAAAATGTCCGGGAGTTAGCTTTCATGTTTTTGCTCGAAACGACGCCGTTCGAGGACGATAGCTGA